>PVJS01036263.1:0-20542 GCA_004027185.1 Glis glis
AGCCACCATCTTTCGGGCTGCCGAGGGTGTTCTTGACGATTAATCAACAGGTAAGGAGGAGGCCGGGCGGGCCGGGGGCTGGGGCGCGGGGTCCCCCGGCCGGGGCGCGAGTGCGGCGCCCGCGCGTGTGTGCGCAGCTGTGGGCGATCGCGAGCGAGCGGGGAGCCCTGGGAATTAAAAGTCACTTTCTTTGAAAAAAAAAAGCCGAAGGGAGAGTGTGCAGAAAAAGCCCAGCGCAGGCTTCTCGGGTTTCACATGCATTTTCTTTCTTCCTTTTCTGCGCGTGTGATTTCTTTCTTTCTTTCTTTCTTTCTTCTCTTCTCTTCTGCTGTTCCCCGGGTCCCCCCTTTTCCCTCTCCTCCTTTTTCCGTGGGGGGCTCGGAGGCAGCTGAGCCTTTGGAAAACCAGCGACTTCAAAACTGCAGTAGCCCCTTGGAGTCAGGAGGGTCAAGTTCAGCCGCCGGGGAGGAGGAAAAACAAATCCCCATTTGCCAAAAAAAGAAGTTTCGGGCCGGTGCCCCCTCCCCCTCGCTGCCCCACTCCCCCTCGCTGTCTCTTTCTGGCGGATTTTAATTCTCTCCTACCGGGCGGGCGCAGCGGAGGAGCTGGAGGTGGCTGGACCCGAGGGGCCGCCGCCGCCGCCACCACTGCAAGTTTTCGGGGGGCTCCTGACAAGCGGGGAGCAGACTAGGCACCGGCATGCAGAGTAGTAAGTTGGGCGAACTTGGGAGGGCCGGGAGGGTCTCAGAGAGGGCCCCTCGTGCGGACCCCAAAGTGGGGAAATAGACAGGACTGGCTTTGGCTTTGAAGAGTTTGCAAAGCCAGGCTTCAAACTTTTTTTCCCTTCCAGGCCCAGCTGGGCTGGCGAGGGAGGGTGTCGCATCCCCTGATGCACCCGCCTCTGAGCTGCTCCCCGGGGCAGCTTGGCCCAGGGGTCTGTGCCCTGTCGGTGCCATGTGGCAGGGCCTTGCGGCCGGGGCGCTTCCGTAGGGGCTGAGGAAGGGGCAGACTTCCTCTGCGGTGCGGTGGATGCGCCATGTGTCGCGCGGGTCAGGGGACACTGGCCGGTGATTAAATGCCTGACAGCGGTGGGACATCCAGGCGGACAGGCGCTTTGCCTTCTGTCTAGTTCCTGTTTGGGCTCAACAGTCTGAAAAGCATCTTTGAAAGGCCAAGGCAAACACCGCTGTCCTTCCAAATAACTCCAGGATTATAGGACCCCATGAATAATTTGAGGGTGAGGCGGAGGTGGGAGCCGTTTGAAGTGCAAAGCTGTTTTTGTGGCTGGAAAAGCTTTTTTGTTAGTACCTGTCTGAGATGGTGGTGTTTCCCCTTTCCCCAGGGAGGTCAGTAACTGTTTTATGGCCCTAGGACTCTAAAGCAATTTAAGTTAGAGGGCGAGAAGGACTGGTGGGGTTTTAGAGGGAATCTTGGACTGATTAAATTTTTAGGACCTGCTTTACTTCCCCATATCTTTTTAGGCCTCAGAATTGATACTCTGAAAGTTTTTTTGAGTAAGAGCGATGGATCTTAATGATGAATCAGAATTATGATAGAATATTCATCCTTATCCTATTTTCGAAAATCACGGCTAGAGTTTAAGCAAGGTAAGTGAAGTGAGAAGTTTAGCGGAGAAGTTAAACCGGAGACAAGTTAGGCCGATTCATTTAACTTTTTGTAAATCCATTGAACTTTTGTAAGCCTACCAGGTGAACAGGAAAGGGCCCAGGAGAGATAATATGTACAAAGGCAGAGTACAGATAGGGCCTGAGACAGAATGACTAAGAAATGATAATTCTAGGCCTGTTTGTTGGCTAAAATTTGATTGCTGAAAGCAAAAATAAAATAGAAAACCTTCTAACCACGCTTCAAAGTCCTCTAGCTCTGAAGCTAAAACCTATGGATCTTGTTGGCATCATGTTACTTTCCTGCTGGTTTTAGGAAAAGTTGATCATTTAGAAAAGGCTGCCAGAGTTAAAAATGCAGGGGACAGTAAAGGAAAGTAATGCGGGCAGCCAGTTCTCGACGTGGACAAACTGAGAATGAAAGTTTCAGAACTCACTTGCGAAGTTTCTTACATGCTGCCCATTTGCTTAGAAGGCTTTCTCAGCTCTTCCACCGGTTCATGTAAAAAAGCAAAGGATCTAAAATAATCGTGTGGGCTTTTTTTTTCCCTTTCCCCAAGTATGCCAGGGTTGTGAATAAATACAGGGTTTGTATGGGAAGATGAAGCGTTTCCTGTAAGTTCTGATGCTGACAGGACAGTCTGGAAATGATACCAACATTCTGAGGATTTTTTTTTTTACCTTTAAGTGAAAGTTTATTAATGACGTGCTGAATCTTAGCAAGTTAAACGTATAGTTCTTTGCGTTTATCTCTCCTTAGGTTTCATAACTTCCTTTTAAAGCTGTACGCTTGGATAAAAACATCTCCAGTCAGTTAAATAGACAGGGCCACTAACATGCTAAAGTTTCATGATTATTTCTGGTTATTAATAATGTGAAAATAGAACACCCAAGCAGGAAATAGAGTTATCATGCCAACATTCTGACTTGATTTCTCTGAACGCCAGGCATTCTGAAGCTTCATGATTCCTCTGTTGGCAAAGTATTATTTACCATCGGTGAGCTGATGTTTATGACTTTCTGATATATTTGCTGTATGCTAGGATATATGTGTGTAGAATACTTTTACACACATAATAACTAAGTCTGACACACTCCAAGTAAGTGCTGGAACATAGCAAGTGCCTAACAAAAAGTTTGTCACTCCTTTGAATTTTAGATGCTGTTAGGGTCTCTGCTACTGTTTAGATTTTTGTCCTTTGTCTCTGAAAGTTAAAATTGAAGGTAAGGAGGAAAGGGTCATAGCAACTGTGAAGTCTGAGTTGAATTCAGACCTGAGCTTTCTAACGACGACTAATATTTTAAAGGATTTTATACAATTTTCTACCTACTTGCTTAAAAATCAGTTTAGGGTCCAAGTCAGTGGGCAGTTGGTGAGATACATATGCCCCTACCGTATTTTTGGCATTATTTTTACTTTTCTTTTAAGTCATGTACTACTCTTGAGTTTATTCTGATTTCGCAGTGTAGGTCTCTGTAATACACATAAGGAAATCCTCATTCATAGGAAAACCTTCCAAACAGGGAAATGAATGCAGCCGTGGAAAAGCTGCTCTTAGGATCCTAGTGCTTCAGTGATGTTTCTATTATTATGATGATGGTGAAATGCGAATGCATATGTGTTCAGAGATAGAAACCACAATTTACAATTAACGATCCGTACATTTTTTTTTTACTAAGAAATAAGTCAGAGGGTGTTACGTTTTAATAAACTCTTGTTTTACCGTCTTTGTTGAAGTAAATACACATTACTGAAAGTTTTAAAAGGACTTGCAGCAATTTTTTTAACTAGGACTTTGCTTCGAATTTGAAATTGAGATAAATATTGATAACTGACCTTTAACCATTTTTCATAGTACAGATATTTAAAAATTATTATTTTTTTACTTCAATCGTCCTTTTGATAGCAAACACTAATATCACAACACTATGCTGTTGTGTGTAAAACAAAATAAACTTTAAGAAAGTTATGGGCAGGTGTCTGTAACTGACTTAAAGGGAAAATTATTATTTTTGTAATAAGTGATGTACTTAAAATGACTGGCTCACATTAAAACATATTCTTATGAAGATATTCTCTGGTGTGTAAAATGAAGCCATTCATTCAAGACTGACAACTTTCCACTTGCTATTTGCCTTTGCTTAATTTAGTTTCCGCAGGACAGCTAGTGTGGTAGTCTGCATCTGTTTTTGGCAGGCGTTGAAAAGTATAAACTCAGACAGTTCTGTCCCAAATATTGCAGCTCATGAGTTACAATCAATTTGATAAAAACAGGCAAGTTTTATGGGCTTGTTTTCTGTTGTTCATCCGTGGTCAAGCTTTCAGGTAACAGAGGTTTCTCTTTTTTCCTCTTCTGCTGGTTATGACTACTAATACCTTTGGTAACTAGTTCTGAGTCTTGTGTACTCATTTAATCTTATTTACTAGTTATTGAAATTTGGGGAAATGAATAACAGCATATTTAGACTTGGTTTTACTTTGCTTATCTATGGGATAACTGCATTTATCTTTTGCCCTCACACAGAAGGAAGTGAATTCTTTGTTACTATAATAGTTATGATTTATGGGGTTTTGGGGTTTCCCTTAGATATAACATAAAGATGCTCTCCTGGCCTTTGCAAAGTAGAAATTTAATCTAATTCTCTAAGGGTACTTGGAACAGTCATCTGTAGGAAAAGACTAATATACTTTATTTATGTTTTAAATTATTGGGCAGTTTAAAAAATATTTATCAAAATCATTTGTCTTTTGAAAGCTTTAACCAATCGATTAAAGTAAATTCGCTAAAATACCAAGTATTGTCTTATACTACTGTTCAGTAGCAAATAGTGCTGCAGAGAGAATAACCACATTTAAAAATTATCCCCGAATGTAAGTAGGTCCGAAGCCATTTGTTTACTTGTATAGAATACTCAATTACATATGCTCTCTCTAAGTCATGTCTTTAATGTTACAATTTTGGGCACTTTTGGAGTTGTCATATCGCTCGGTGGCTCTCATATCCTTGAAATCTGAATGTGGTGGTCTTTGGTTTGATTCTCTGATAGGTACAATAATGTAGGACTTGATTTAGATTAGAAAGAGATCTTTTGCTGAATTTGCAGAAGGAATTTTGGGTGAGGATTATTTTAATTGTTAAGAGTGAGTTATATGGAGAAGCTTGCCTAGTGATAATGACGACTGCTATCGCAACTACTACAGTAGAGGTGTCTACATTTTGTTGTCTCACGTTTCCCCCCAAGAGCACAAATCCAAGTAGCAAAAACAAAAATGAACTGATCTGTATCCTTCACATTTGAAGCATCCTTGGAAATCATTTTTTTGATTCAAAGCTGTAATTGAAATGCAAATAATATTAAAATACCCCAAAGCAGACATTTAGGATACTCTTGTCATCCTTAAGTATGTTTCATTAAAAATAATTAAAAACTTTTAATTTTTAAAATGTTTCTAGTTCTTTAGAAACCTGCAGTAAATACTTTACAAGTGGCTAGACACCTTCTCTGGTGGTTTAGTTTATACAAGTAGGAAACTTTCTCTCCTACTCTTTCTCTCTCTCTCTCTCTCTTTCTTGTTTTCTTTAAACCAACTGACGTAATGCCAAACTTTGCTTTAAAAGAACAGACAGAAGTAATTGGTAGCTTTTAACTTTTAATAATGTTCTGGATTGGTTTTAGTGGCCAAAATGCCATTTTTTTAGAAAAAGAAAAAAGTTCAAGTAAGAACGGGCTTGTGGCCTGAGGAAGAAAGGCTCTGTTGATGCAGTTATTTTTATTCTTGTTTTTCAATCTGTTATTAAAAATCTTTCCTGCTGAGCACTGCTGGATTTCTCCAATTGCTCTTTGTGATGGCTGGTGCATTTCAGGTTACCATAACGTAAACAGTTTTGGGGTTTTGGGGATAATGGGTATTTGCCTTATTTCTTTCTTATTTGGGAAAAAAAAACCTATCAGCTTCTGTTTCTATCGAGATGAATTCATTAAGGTTATCGTCGGCGACAGGTCAATGGATATATGTATATAAAGAATGCTACACCTGTTAGCAAGAGCCTAAATTGTGGAAGTTTAATCGTGACATTAATCATGTTTATGTGCAGAGGAAGGAAAATAGGTGAAGCTTTCCCAAAATGCATTTTTCGATTGCACACGTTAGTGTTAAGGGTCACTTTCTAATGGAGTTTTTTATTTTTTTCTTATAATTTTATATAATTTTACCCCTATTTTTTTATCACATAGTATTTTTAGTTTCCTTTCTTTTTTGAAAATAATCATTTTCTCTCTTTCTGACCTTGCACAGGCAAACAGAACTTTCTCTAGTTAAGAGACATTTTGGTGATGTTGATTGACATTGGGGCAATTTTAGAAGCTGTCAAGCAGGAATATCTTTTCTGGGGCAAAAAGATTTGTGCCAGTATTTCCTTCCTGGGGGAAAAGTTACTCCACACAGAAATGGGGCCCTCCGCCCCATTTGGTGGGTTGGAATGGAGTATCAACATTTCTGATGGAAATCATTGCAGAGGTTTAAATCTCATGGTTACTTATCGTGGACTTTGCTTTTAATCTCAAATGTGTTCTTGTGATTTTTTTCTCCCTTCCTTACCCAGAGCGCATTTAAGAATAATAATATTGAAAATTAGGCATCCCACACAGAGGAGTCTTTAAGTCATTTTTAATTACCAAAAGCATTCTGTGTAGTTAGAGCCCCCTTAAAGTGTTCTCTGCTTCGAAATTTGACAGTTTTGATTTACTTTATGTGCTTCTCAGTTTTTCCTGTGAGAGCCGCAGAGTTTAGTTCAAATCTGAGATACTCCCTTACTTGAGGATTTGTCAGGAAAAAATCGAAGGACTTAAGCTATATGTTGCTCATACCCGCATAGTGGACGTTTCTTGGAGCAGGTCTTGATTTATTTAATTTTTTACAAAGTTTTCCAACATAAATTTCAAGTCATGGGTACGTCTGTCGATAGATTTTCATTTAATGAATGTTGGTTTGCGACTTCAGAACTGAGGGGAGAGTAATAAAGTTTAGCAAGAAGGAAAAAAGGCAGAGGGAGGTATTTGGAGCTGTGATCCCTTAATATCAGCAGTTTGTTTACTGTTGAGTGGTGGGGAGGGGTTGGGGGAGGCTTTGTGGAAGATGATACAAAAAAAAAAAAAGAATCCATCAATTGCGCATATGATCCCCTCCCCTTAAGGTTTACTTAAACAATATGTTTCGGTTTTGCCTCAAACCATTCCGCACCACCTCTGCTCCAAGAATCCACCACCTGAGAGCTTAAGGATGGCACTTTGTGTGGTATAATGAACAGCAGTATTATTTGAACAAAGGTAACATATTTTGATTTGTGTCATGTTTTGGTAGTTAGTAGTAGGCTACCTATAATACGAGAGAGATTCTAGCAGTGTAAATGCCTGCAAATGCTTGAAGTATCTACGATAGCTATACTCTGCTTAAATTATTGTGGATAAGTGTGCATTGCTACTGTAGGTGTGTTTTGAGTGTGTAATGTATGTCATAATGCTTAGATACACCTTGATGGTGGAATTTAATATGCTAAACCATGACCTCTCCGCTTTAAACATGAATCTTTTAAGTAGCTACATGACTTACTTTATAAAGTCTAGAAGTTTGAAATGAGTATGGCAGTTAAACATAATGACTCCATGGTTATCAGAATGCTTAGACCTACTCTGAATTTACTAAGAAATTTGAAAAAAAAGAAAAAACTATAAATCTAAATGCCCCTTTTCAGTATATTTTTAGGAGTATGTCTGAGATTTTTTTTTTTAAAGTTCCACTTCTGTGAAGAGCAATGAGGTGCCAGTGCTGTTTCTGGATATACGTTTTTATGGGCCAGCACTTTATAGTTTACAATTCTATCAGCTCAAAACGTTATGTAGAAATAATATGGGACATGTAAAGACTCCGTACTATGAGCCCATGCGTTTTTCCCTAGGGTGATGGATTCTGTGCGTCACCCAAATGTGATGCTATTTGCCAGGCTTGTAATACTGGTTTGGAGGGTTGCTGTATGTCCTACTTCATCAAGCAACACAATACAACAACTTTGGTATCCAGGTAATTGACACAGTCAAAATAGGCCCTGGAAAATGTTCCAAATACTTTTAAGTAAGTCAGAAGTTAACATATATGCAATTTATTTAAATCTTGAATAAACAAATGATTCATTGTCTGCTCTTTAAGCCTTCCTTAGTAGATAGTGTTAGCAGGAAGTATACCAGTGTCCACAGTTTATTTTTTGTTTCTTTTTCTTTAATTTGAAGGGAGCGTGGTTCTCTGATTTGCATTAGTAATTGCTCTATCTGTAATTCCCTTTGTATTCATGATAGTGAGTAGTGTATAGTAGTATAGAGAGTCATAGATTTATATAATCTAATGTATATGTCCCAAGCTTTAAAAACATTAATATTAGTGAATTATTGAAGTAAATATTATATTAAGCAGGAATTAACCCCATATAGGATGATAGATAACACCACAACTGTTACTTAAACACAAAAATATCTTAGATACAGAAATTGAGAATTAAAAAGAATTTTGCCTCAGAGTTGTTTTCCCTTTTAAAATTCGTGCAGACCATGAAGCTTACAAATCAATGGAGATTCATAATATGTGCTTCTTGATTTAGATTCCACAATATGGCTTTCCGTGAATTCTTATGAATCACTATTTCCAATTTCGCCATGTATTTATATAGAAACCCAGATATACCTATACAATAGTGTAAACATGTGTGGCAGAAGTTAGTTTCTGGAATCGAATTTCTCTATTTTATGATACACTCCATATGCAGGATCAAGCATCACTAATTCAGGTTTAGCTTTTCTTCTCGGGGCTATGCACAAGTGCAGCATATGAACCTGTGACTTCTTAACACCTAAGTACGCACTTGTGTGTGCACATACTCGTATTCTCATTCCTACAGACTGTTTAGGCATTGCAGGCACTACAGAGAATTTTGTTATATATTTTTTGAAATGATATTGGCCTTCGTGATGTCCGTTTTAATTACTTAATGCATCCCAACACCTTTTTGAGAGTTAATTTAATTATAATTTTGGTTTTGAGATGAGAGCTAGATTTGGTAAGGCAAATTAAAAACCAAATTTTACTTGTGCCCACTCTCTCATATTATCCACACATCATCTAGAGCACTGCAAGACATAGAAATAAACACGTTAGCCCATTTGTCTCTTAATATTATATTAAGTAGCTTTGCATGTATAAAAGTTCCAAAAAGAGAGGTTGGCATTGGTTTTTGCTTTAATTTTATATTAAATATTTTTGAGAGACTCTAGCTCACTTCTAAAAGATATTATTTAACTTATAGAATTGGGCTTGGCCATATATGTGTGCGTGTATGTGTGTGTGTGTGTGTGTGTGTGTGTACTAATTTTCATAAAGACCCATATTACTAAATTTTCTCAAAATATATTAGTCTCATTGTTGAGTAGTTAATAATTATCAATTATTTTGTGATGTATCTTTGAGATCTTAGATTTAAGTTATAAGTAAAAAATAAGAAATTATTATGATTATCACTGGATATATATCCTTTTTTAGAGATCATTGCAAAATTTGCTCCTTAGTTCTTCAAACCTAGGAAAGTTTCGGAAATCAGGTATAAGTGACCAACGTAAGCAATTAAGCAGTGACTTATGTGAAGTATTATTTTCTATAAGTTTATAAGTAAATAGTAAGAGGTGTTTCTCCTTTGCATTTAGAAAGAGTTTGCATTATATTCTTTGAGTGTAAGATGTAGTAAAATGATTAAAGAAACCAGTCATTTAAACCTCAATTACAAGAAACTATTTTGCTCTCTATCCCATTGCTGTTTATTCTAGTTTTAAATGTTTTATTCTGAAGCCAATTTATACGATTGAAAGAATCCCCTAATTATTTACAACACATCCTACTTTTTCTTTGTACTTCGATAAGCTGTAAGAAGGCTGTCACAGGGAAGATTTTAGACCAGTAGTAAAAATCGTAATGTACATATTTTATATGAAAATCTATGTGCATGATCTTGCACGCTCACTCTGTCACACACTTAACCCTTTAGTGTTACACGCATTTGTTTCAATTTCTGTACAAGTCCTGCGGCTTTTTACTCTCGAGAATAATTCAATATCTCATAGTTACATTTAATTATGGTAATCTATGCTTTTCTCGGTCCCTGAATAACTCAGTGTATCATTGGCAATAATAAAATTTTTAAAATGAGACCAATAATGATTAGCGATAGAGAATTGGGGGTCGATATTAGTTTCAGCAAGTTTTCCTCCTTTTGGCTTCTCCCTGTTCCTTTTTAGAAGTGTATGTGCAAATCTGAACAGGAGGAGGACCAGGATACTGTACAATCTGTGATAACATTAAGAACTAGTGCTGCGTGTGGCCTTATTTATTTATATATTATGGATGTAGAAAACGTTGACCTCTTTGCCTGTGGTCCTTGGGAATTTTAAATAGATGCCATCAGGTCATCCTCATAGTTGGGGCTTCGTGTGACAAAAAACATTCTCTAGCTTCTGGTGTGCTACTGTGCTGTTTCCCTTCAGGAGCGGAAGGTCCTGGGAGGTAATGTGGCATTTGGAAGTACAAGTAGAATTCTTCCTTTCTGGAAATCCTCTGGATGAGTGTCAGAAGAGTAAGCAGAGATCATAGGCCGTGTGATGCTGCTGATTTTAGGATACTAGGGAAAATTATGCTGAGACCAAGCATGCTTCCTCTGGATTATTGTGCCATGCTTTATTAACATTTTTTTCTTTTCCCTTTTTACCCTGTTTGCGATCTAATATTTCAGTTCCTGAAGGAGTAAGGATTTATCCTTTTCATGGAAAAAATGTACCAGCTGTAGGATTTTTTTTACCTATATTTCTTTATGATATTTATATTTTGGAGGCAGCAGTAGAAGTTTAGATACAGTAAAATAATAATTTGATTTTATTGCTTGCTGTTGAGCAGGACTTTGCCACTCCATTCCTATGAGGAAATGCAATGAGTGAAATGAAATAAAGTTGTGGTATAATTTGGAAACAATTATAAGCACCAACTGTAACATATTTCTGGCCAAAAGATTAAGGCGATTTTAGTTAACTCAGTACTTCTACCCAACTTTGTATTCCAAGTTTATAAATGTGAATTGGACCATTCGATAATGGATGATACTTGAAATGCATGTTATCTTGATTTAGGGAAGAAGAGTTCTTAAAAATTCTTACCATCAGTCTGTTTTAGATTCTCAAGGAATAGAATGCCAAGTATCATGTTATCAACGCTTTGAGGTCTTTAATGAAGAGTTTTACTTGTTTATGGTAGCTGTATTCAATAATATCAAGCACAGGCTTTTTAACATATTTGCACATTGAGTAGTAGAGTTTGGAAAATGATTGCATTTCCATCAAGGTTTTAGGGAGTAACATAAATAGTAGTCATCCACTAAGGATAGTTCTAAGGTTTGGAATTTGCATCTGATTTTGGGGAGCTGGGGCAGGACTATCATGATAGGTAGAAATGTTCAGAGTGATCACCTTTTATAAAAGTTAGTTCTATCTTTCATGTCTAGGGAAATAAAGTAGTGAATGTTTGCTTTTTGTATGTTTTGTCTCCAAGCAGAGGAAACTGACAGTTTTATGTTTTAAGTGCCGAAAGTTGTTCTTGGCTAAGCAGTCCCAGAGTTAATCACTAGGATGTTAACTTGAATTTTCATCTTTTAAAAGTTTTTGATTTTTAAAACAAAATATGCTCCCATTATTTCCAAATTGATATCCTGTGTTCTGGATTGCTTTTTAGAGAAATGCTTTCCAAATTCTCTTGGATTTCTTGAAGTCCATTGATTTTGAAATATTTAGCATAGTTTTATTTAAAGCTTTTTAGAAATGAGAAGAAATACTTCATGTTTTTAGAGCTTCCTTATAGAACCCTTGTTCTTTCCCTTATAATACAAATTGATTTTTGCATTCATTTTGTATTCTTTTTTTCCCCTTTTGTCAAATCTTTTCAGAAACTCTTTTTGATGCATCTGAAATCTAGAGATCGGTGATTTCAGTTCTCCTGCCATACCTTGTTAAGGTATTTTGGTCATTTCTAAGGAGTCACTATTGGGACAGTCCTTGCATGTGTCATTTTCACACTTCTATTTTTACTTCAGAAAAGGAGAGGTTTAGGAAAATTCTATACTTATTTATTTGTAGTTAATTCAAAATTCCGGATGGTGTAAAACGACATGACCTTTAGTTGTTTCTCATTTAGATCTTACATCATTTGTATCAAAAAATTTGCCTGAAGAAAAAAAAAGAAATCTTTAATCAGCTTTCGATTCCATTTAAGATTATTCTGCAGAATTCTCCAAAATTAATAAGAAAATATAAAGTACTGTCAGTGCCTAGGGTTAAAATTAAATCTGTATATAGAGTGAAGACTCACGTGACATATTTTAGTGTAAAGAAAACTTTCTCTGGTTTCAACTGCTTCCCCCACCCCACTACCACTGTGCTTAAGATGATCAGCATTCTTAAAATATAGTTATGTAAAACAAATAAAGCTGCTACCATAAAAATATAACAGCTCTCTCTGCTTCTACATCTGAAAGATTATTGCATGTGTTTTCATTTGGAATAAATGCACTAGGTCTTAAAGAAGTAGATACCAAATTGTAAGTCTAGCATCCCTAAGACTTCCCCACACAGTTCCCTGAAGCGAGGAATCAATTCTGAGAGAGCACATCATGTTCACTGCTGGTGGACTGTATTCAACAGTAGTTTGCTGTCTCCACTGGTAGAAATGTGAGCACTTCAACCAACCACCTCCTGGCTCCTCTCTTGTGATGTCAAGCAAACATTTTGCCAAAACTTTTAGTCCGGTGTAATCACAGCAATGTTGTGGAGTTAAGATAATGAGATGGTTTCGAATCATGTTTAATGTGTTTTCTTTAAAAGTTTAATTTAAAAAATTTACCCACTTGTAATATAGTAAAAGAACCAGGACAGTGTTTTTACACTTAATTCCAAGCCTCTAAGTAGAGATAAAGAATGACAAATTCAACAGATCCTTTCTTTTTTCCAAACATAGGAGAAAAGGTTTTATTTGTGTGAACACCATTGTAGAAAAACTTGGTCCACTTTATCTTCACAAAAGCTAATCATGTAAAGGTATTAGCTAACTTTCTGAGCCCAACAGAATGTACATTATCTTTCACTAGGTTATGTTAAAAAAAAAAACACGTACAAAAGGAAATACACGGAAGAAAAAATTAAATCACCTCAGGTTAGATGTAGACTCAAGGGTGTAACCTGAGAGAATTCTCTTAGTTCTGTGATTTCGCTCTGAAATCCCCATCTCTTTTGCTGATGGGCACCTTGTGCATGTGTGAATATATAGTGTTCTGCTTCCCATAAAAGGATGAAATATGAATCTAGGCTCGAGATGCTCTTAATAGTCTTATAGAGAAGTAGACCGTGCCATTGAAAAGACTTCTTTTCTCAATGGCTGGCTGGACTTTCCCAAGGCTGATGTGTCTAAAGTCAACTGTTTTAAGTTTGGTTTTTATCTCTGTGTTCTTTTAATTCAGGCATAGTCAGAGCGACCACAGGGTTGTATTTTGAGTGATAGATGGGACTTGAGCTACTGTCTACTGTAGCATAATCATCTTATTTTACAAAGGAGAAAAATGAAAATAAAGGACTGAACTGGTATCTGATCATCATCTTAATTATAAGTAAGACCTAGACAATTTTGATGTTTGTTGAGGACATCTTAATATTTAAGATTTGTTAATCTTCATTTTTTCTTCAGATAGGCTATGAGAATATAATTAAAATGTTATTTATTAATATGAGCGAGAAATTCATGATCATATAGTGAATCAATCGATATGTTTTTTTGTCAATACCTTATGAAGATATGGGAATCCAAAGTTTAATGCAGAAGTTTTTATAAAAGGTTAAAGAGCTTCTGCAGAAAATGTAGGTTTACTGTCGCTTTCAAATACCTTACTGATAGGAGAATCTTAGGATTCACTGATAGAGAATCTAGTTGGTAGTGAAAATGTGATTATAACATGGTCATTACTATGAAGCTTTGTGTTACTCTTCTCCTATTAGTTTAAAATATATCCAACATTTATCTATTTAGAGACCATTTTTTAAAAAATGGTCCATTTTGAATTAGGGTGGTTTTTTTTTAATCTTTCAGGAAACTAAACTTCTGGGCTTCTCTTATTCATATAGCCATAGGCCCCTGGGCAGGTTGGAAAACTGTAGACAGAATCTGTGAGATTAGGCCTGAAATGTGCAGCTAGTTATTAAAATGTGGTTGAGAAGCCATTCATGGCATTTTATATAAACTCCTCAGCATTGATAAAAACAAATTAATGAAAGAGCAATAAAAAACTCCATTTATTTAAACGCTTTTCTTATGAACCCTGTCATTTGAATGATACATTTCAGCTTCAAAGGTATAGAAAATGAAATATTTTAAAATATAAATTTCATATCTTAATATTTCTTTTAGAGCTTCATCACTTGCTGTTTTTAACTGTGATCCTCCCTTGTACAACTCTGATATAATTATTGTTTCTCTCTCAATTTTAATTAAGCTAATTTTATTCATTTGCTTTGTTGCATTGGGAACACAAAAATAATTCCCTGCCTTACACTTCTGAGATCTTTTACGTTTCTTGTTTCTTCTTATCTTTTAGTCCCAATAGTAAAATTGTATAATCTAAAGAGCAGCTTCAACACCTACTCTCCATACATGAAATACACAGTTTACAGCCCCAATGTTAGGGCCCTTTCCATTTCTGGGTTTTAAGGAATTGTGAACGCCATGCAGCAAGATGTTTGTTGAATCTGACATTCTAGAACTCTACCAGGGGCAGCTCCAAAAGTGGCTTGGGAAAGCAGGAGGCACCAGGCCCTGGGAATAGGCTGGGCTGATCCAGGACTGCATCCCAGTGGCAAGGTGAAGATTCCGTACTTTCATTTGCGTGGCTTTTCCTCTATCTCTTAGCCAAAGGGCAGGCTGTCTTTGTTTGTTTGTTTTGGTTGGTTGGTTGGTTTTGTTTCTTAAGTGTTCTTTCAAGTGAAAAGCCTTTATAAATACTTTGTAAATAGTTATCTCTTTAGCATCACACAGTTTGCTTGTGGAAAGTCATCATATTCCTTCAGTTGGAAATTGTCATCTAAATCAGAAAGTAAAGGGATGATTAAAAACTAGTTCTAAAATGGGTGAAGGAACCATTTTGACTGTTATGCTTGTCATCCCACATAAAATATTTCTTGGTGTGGTGAGCATACTATAGGAAGAAAGGCTGAAAACTTGCATTATTATTGTGCAAGTTATCTAGTTTTTCTCTCCTGGTCTTGGACTAGACTGTTAACTCAATATACAACATCTTTTTTTATTTTTTTGTGGTATTGGGGATTGAACCCAGGGGTATTCTACCTCCTAGATACACCCCCGGGCCTATTTTTTTTATTCTTTATTTTGAAACTGTCTCACTAAGTTGCGGAGGGCCTCACTAAGTAACTGAGGCTGGCTGTGAACTTGTGATCCTCCTGTCTCAGCCTCCCAAGTACTGGGGTTACAAGCATGCATGTGCCACCACGCCCAGTTTCAATATACAACATTTGATGTGCACCTGATACAGCCATAAGAAACAATATGAAATGTCTGCTTCACCCTAGATTTTCTAATGTGATTTTAAATTTATTCTTCTATTTGACTCTCTCCCTATATATCAACTATCTCTTTTTCTTATTTGCTTTTAGAAGTTTGGAACCTTACTATGTTCTCTTAGCATTGTTGATGGATATGAGGCTAAATGGCCCTTTATCTGGGCTTTGTTTATCAGAAAGTACTTTTTTGTTGGTTCTTAAAATAGGCCTTATCCAAATAAGGTTTAAGATGAATTACTGTATTTTATTTCTTTTTCTTTCCACTTACTAAAGGACTTGCTTTCCTGATAAATCAGTATATGCTTAAATTTATTTTACTCCCCCTGAATCACACCTTTCTAGCATATTCTACTTTTCAGATGTTCTTTATTTTATACTTGTTCTCATGACATATATTTGTGAACAAAGACTGTCCTAGCTGTTTTATAGCAGGTAGTTAAATGGCATTACTTTCTGTCCATCTGCATTATAATCCAATTTTAGTTGTTTATAGAACATTCTTAGAACATAAGAAAAGCCCAAATGTAGTGTGGACTTAGCTAATGAAGTCGATAGATAGGTTAGTATTTAAGCACTAGAGATATATTTTAGGCAATGACCAACACATATTGAATATAACTCCACTGATAGTTGAGAAGAATCCAAGGTAAAACAAAACAAAAGGCTGCTTTTTATTTATTTCCAGATGGGTTTCATCTTGTAGGTGGCATATCACAAAGTCAAGATGTAGCTCTTTGAGATTATTAATTAAAATGGTTCTAAGTTGCCGGGCGTGGTGACGCATCCTTGTAATCCCAGTACTTGAGAGGCTGAGACAAGAGGATCGCAGGTTTGCGGCCAGCCTCAGCAACTTAGTGAGGCCCTGTTTCAAAATAAAGAATAAAAATAGGGCTGGGGTTATAGCTCGGAGGTAGAATGCCCCTGGGTTCAATTCCCAGTACTGCAAAAAAAAAAAAAAAAAAGGCTCTAAGTTGTATATGGAATCCATTCTCTTTCCAGATATAAGATAAACCTAATCAGAAAAAAAAATAACCTTCAAGTGAAGAAAATATTGAATGCCTGAATCTGGGTCTTATTTCATGTAAATCTCGACTTGTCAACGAAGTGAATTCTGCCAAGGCTTCTAGGTTTATTGACACTGTTGAAGTCACCAGTGGCCTCCTGGAAGCCAGGCCCCAGTGGTCTTTCTGTCTGACTGCCTCTCTCCGATGAGCTAGATGCTGCCAGCCTTCCTCTTGAGTGTCTCTCCTGGCGTGGCTTCCAGGGCACGGCATCTCTGCCACACTTGTTCTAGTCTGTCCTTGATTTTCCTCATCTCTGCACTTTTCTTTGAGGATTTTATGCTTTGGGCTTTTGATCTGAATCCAATAACTCCAGAGCTTTCACATCTAGATCGAACCTGGCTCCAAGCTCCAGTATCAGTGGCCTTCAACCTCCATCGGTAATTGCTTATGAACTTATTTCTCCTCATTTGCTTGGCATTCAGGACCCTTTGATCTGCTCCCAGTTTGATCTGCCCCTAGTATACCAATTCCATCTGTAGGACGCAATGTATTCTTTCCTCAATATAGTGCTTACTGGTCCCAGAACATTCTTACACTGACCTTTGTTGGTGTTTTTCCCTTTATGAAATGGCCTTTCTCCAGCCTTACTGATAGGAAATATACCTGTTCCTCAGACTTGACTGCTGGACTTCTTCCTGAAGTCATCTACTCATTTAGATGTAAACATCCCTGCCTTGTGTTCCAGTTTATTTGTGGCTGTAATATAGGCCATACCCGAATCCACCTGGCATTGCTACCCTGAAGAGAGTGAGATCATCCCTTTGTTCTCTTTACAAATGCCACGGATATAGTAGTTCCTTAAAAGTGCTGCGTTAAATAGGCACATGGGGAAAGAATGCTTTGGCCAGCAAAGCGTAGGGTTTTCTGGTGTTGAGAAAATTGTGAAATTGGGTTGTCAGGTTTCAGAGAGGAAAAAGATTATATGGTATTGCATAATTAATAGATTCTGCTTCAAGTTTGCCCTAATGTTTTGCTCCTGAAGTGTAATACCACTGCTTACAACTTAGCATGTTGTATTTTGCAGTGTGCTTTCAGATCCTGACTTGGATTGGTTAATGTCATTTAGCCAATTGGGGCAGGGTCAGCGAAACTGGCATAGGGAGGCTCCAATACCTTTGAAAACTATATAGAACAAGGGAGACACAGACTACCCTGTGCTTTACTGGTACTACATCTGAGGCACTACAAAACACTCAGCATGCAAGATGATAAACCATGTGCCCTTAACATATTTAGGATTGGCTGGGAGTGTAGCTCACTGGTATATGCACAAAGCCCTGGGTTCCTTCCCCAGCAAAACACACACACACACACACACACACACACACACACACTGAAGGATAATAATGTTTGGCTCCAAGGCCATGAGTCAGAAATGTGCAGTTTTAACTTTCCTGTGTTGAATGTATTTCAGCCCAAATGTTGTGTCATGTTGCCTGAGGACAGTGGCTTATGTATTGGCTTCGGGATGAAAGTTTCCTGTAAGTGGGTCCAGTGCTTGGGTGCTAAGGGAGAAAGGATGATTCAGACCCTCAGATGATCCAACAAGGATCTGGATGAATAAGGTTTGTCCGGAGCTGAGCAGAACCATAGATAATTCTGCTTTGGGGTGCCCAGGTTTAGGGCCCTGAAACAATATTGGACTTTGCTTTTTTTAATATTCATGTCTTCCTGAGAGATGGCCAATAAAGTGGTAACTGAATAATAACTGCTGTGTTATTTTTCATATTGGAACAAGTATGCCTGGGACTTCTGAATGTTTTATTTTTACTAATCACTTTTAATTTCATCTCAAAAGCCAGGGAATTATTTGGAAGTTTTTTTTTTTAAGACCATGTCCTTGACCTTCTCTATGTAGGTTTTTTTTTCAACTAAGAAAATTTCTCTTATCTGAGAATTGGAAAGGCCCTTTGATTTAACATATGACCCTGTTAAACACGTAAATGTTATTTCAAACAGCTCTGGAAAATGATTAAGTTTTGCCATTATTGTGCACACGGACTTGGAACCATGAAGGAGATATCAAGGAGAGGATCTGTTTAGTGAATTTCTTTGCTTGTAGGACTGTTCATTACTCATAGTACTTGCATCTATTTGTTCCTTAAAAACCAAACATTCCAAAGCTTTCTAGAAACCTTGGCTAAACCTCCGCTAAAACCTTCAAACATACTTTTCTGATGTCGTCTTATATCCATCAGCAACTTTACAAATCCTTTGAAGGGAGATAGTTGGATTTTTAGAGGTAATGTCTGCCTGTGTTTTGCACACTCTTTAAGTGACAGTAGAAAGAGTTTCACTGAAGAGTACATTCTGGTTAATAAGTAGGGGTTTTTCAAATCCTCTGTACTTTTCCACAACTGAAGGGGTGTGCATACTTTGGGTTGAAAGTGAGTAGGCGAAATTTAGCCCTGCTGTTCTGGTAGCCTTGGTGGCTTAACCATCTCTTTATTGCCATTTCATAATCCCTGACATGACTGTGGAGCTCACATGTCTGCTAACTGGAGAAATAGAGGAAGGAAATGTATGTTTTGGCTCCATTAAAATGTTCCTTATCAGACTGTATGTAGGAGTGGATGCAGTTGAAGATGCCTCTATTTGCCAGCTGGGCTAGTTTCCTGTCTGCTAAATCTGTGTGGTGCCCTTTAATGATGGGAAGGAGGACATTATTAAATGTGTGGGGCTTAGTTTTCACTTGCGAAAATCAGGGAGCAGAGGGCATGCAAACTTTGCCCAAAGGCTGAACACAGTTTGCATAAAAATGAGCTCCCTGTAGTAGCAATGGATTTGGTAGTTTGGTAGACACATAGCCAGTACTGATCACTAAATAAAACTGAGAGCGGCCACAGGCCCTAGGTGAGATAGGTTTACAGGGGCCCGAAAGGCGCTGATCAGGTTAAGTTTTCTATCAGGGGCCACCTTGTGGATCATGATTCACATTTGTTGGGTACTTTGGGATGTATATTATCCTCTCTGCTGAGTGTTTTGTCTCCACGTTGCCATAGAAAACTGCTACCATCTTCATTTTATAGCTAGGAGGGAATGTCTTAGGGAAGTTTTAATATATCGTCAGGCTACCACAGGTACTGAGCAGCAAAATCAGCACTTGAACCCCAGGCTCCATAAGCAGTTCTACTTTGGTTCTCCTCTGGTGGGAGAGAAGAGTTTCCAGTGGCGCTTATCTTCCAGCCTAGGGTTTTGTTATATTAACACTGTTCTTGTCTGATTTCTTCTTAGGCCCTAATTCATTGCCAGGGAGATAAAACCATCACTTTTACATATAAGACATTTAAAAAACTGTTCTTAGTAATAATTCTGGAAACATCGAAGTTACATTCTTTCTGTGGAAATAGCTGTGATCTCCTGTTTAAAAAAAAAACACCTATCTTAATGTAAGTAACTGCCTCTCCTTGGCTCCATTACAGTAAAAGGGCTGTGATCAGCAAACTCTTGTAAGGGGAAGTTGTTGAGTGACATGGGGATGTGGTACTGTCCTGTTAATCTTCATGGCTTTGTGTTTCTTAATGCATTTGCAGGCCTGGGTAACTACTGCCCCAAATAGGGTCTTGACAGCCATGTATTCTGATGGGACTTGTGGGTGTTACAAAGACATAAAAAGGAAAGCTTAGTTTTGGGTTGGACTGAAAAAATTTTTTTTATTAAATCAGTGATTAGCTTTTTAAAAAATCTCTGTTGGCTTTTTAAAAGTGATCTGTGTTTTATGAAGGAGTTTTCAAGACCCAGCAAGCATGCTTTAGGTGGGTAGTCGAATCAGAACTAAACACCAGGAGTCACACCCCCCCCCCATCTTTAAGGAGAAATGAAAAATGACAGCCGCAGAGCGGTGACAGCGGTGGGCTGCGTTTTCTTTGCAGCGACCCTGCCCGAGCGCGGGCTGTCGGTCGCGGCAGCGCTGCGGCGGGCGGGCGGGAGCCGGGAGCTCCCCTGGCTGCAGCCCTGGCCGCGGCAGACCACGCGTGCTCGGCCGGGCCGTGGGCGTGCTGTCGCAGGAAGTCCTGCGGAAGCAGTTGCGCGCCGCTCGCCGGCTGCCGCGCTCCGGGGCCGCTCGCGCGCGCCGGCCGCAGCCATGCGCGCCCCCGCCGCCGGCCCGCCGCCGCGCGCGCCCCCGCGCCGCCCCGCGCGCCCCCGCGCCGCCCC
>PVJS01036264.1:0-20546 GCA_004027185.1 Glis glis
GCCTTACTAAGTTGCTGAGGCTGGCCACGAACCTGTGATCCTCCTGTCTTGACTCCCAAGGACTGGAATTACAGGCATGCACCACCATGTCCTGCTTCAGTGTTACTATTATGAAACAGAATTGCCATACTAGTTCTGAGACCATGGATGGTGTCAGGGGACAAGGGCTATGACTTTGAGTTAGATCAGCACAGTTGTCTTCTCTGCTTTGTACTCTGGGAAATCTGTATTTGTAAATGGAACTCTATTTTGCCTTATTTATTCACTTCTGTTGCATCAATAAAATCCACACCTGTTTGTGCTGGCATTGAGAGCAGTTGTCGGGTCTGTAGCAATATCCCCCACCTGGGTGGCTGAGCTGTCTCTCTGTGGCAGACACCTTTGTCAGCATTGGTGGAAACTGAACAGCTTGGCAAATTTGGGTGCTTCCCTTTGGGCTTAGCGAAATAGGACAGAACAGGAAGGAGCTATTGGACTCCCAACTCTGTGCTGTGAGACGTTTCCTGAGATACACACAGTGAGTAACAACAGAACCACAGTGGGAATGGAGCATGCTATGAAGTGGCATTAATAATTGAAGTGAACCATAGAGAAGACAGCAGAATATAACCCAGGGGACTTTGATCATGTCATGTAACCAACCAGATAAGCAAAGTTTTCTTAGTTCACATGATAGCTAATACCCGATATATGTGAACAAATTAAGATATCATTGTCATGCCAGACGTGGTGGTGCACGCCTGTAATCCAGTACTTGGGACGCTGAGACAGGAGGATCTCAGGTTTGAGGCCAAGTACCAGCAACTCTGTTTCAAAAATTAAAAAAAAAATAGGGCTGGGGGTCTAGCTCAGAGGTAGAATGACCCTGGATGCCATCCTCAGTTCCAAATAAAAATAAAAGTAAAACATATAATTTTCCTGTATTAGATTCTTTGTAGCTAATGTAAGTACATGTATACTCATATATGCACCCACAGACAGAGTGATTGGAGCTGTAACAATACCAAGGGACATAGTGACAGTAGTTTTCCAAGTGTTATATTAGTGCCGAGAAGTAGGCCGTTTCTTAAAAAGTGGGGAGAAAGATGGGTTTTGGAGGTAATACACTATTCGATGCAGAAGTTTTGGGGGTTGAGTGGTGTTGAAGGGGATGTGTGACTGAAACAGTGGGAAATAGATTCTAGAGGTGGACCAAGGCAGAACCCCAGAAACTAGATCTGATGAGACCTAAACTTTAAACAGCCTCGGTCATTTCATGTCCTTGGGAAGTCTAAAAACTTCCTACTTAGTCATTAGTTTCTCTGCCCAGCTACATTGCAACCCGCACACTTACTCCATACATACCTAAATAGTTTGTTGCTAAATCTTTATAACTAGCCTACTTCACTTAACAAATGGTTGTTTTTAAATGGCTGGGTCGATTTTAAACATTTTTTAGAACTTGGAGGTCCTTGGTTTACCTGTCAGCTTTTGCTTTTTATTTTCTTGGCAGAACCATCTTTCAACTAGACAATAAAAACAAAGCTGGACAAAGTTTTCTGTTCTTGAAATAATTTAAAGATTAAACACACCAATATTTGATGGTGGTGTTTAGAATATTTAGGCACCGATTAAAAAGTTGGATAAATATCCCTTAAAGGTTATGACAAATATGATGATAGCCTATTACCTACTTACAAGTTAATGTGGAAAGAATCCCAGTACTTGGGAGGCTGAGACCAGAGGATCCAGTTCATGGCCAGCCTCAGCTACTTAGTGAGGCCGTCCGCAACTTAGTGAGACCTTGTTTCAAAATAAAGAATAAAAACTGGGGCTGGGGGTATAGCTTGGAGGTAGAATGCCTCTGGGTTCAATCCCCAGTACCGCAAAAAAAAAAAAAAAAAAAAGAACATGAATTTTAGAATCAAACAGATCGGATGGTTTGGTCATTTTCTATCTCTTGTGGAGTTTCTTTCAAATATTTGTCAATTCCTTTTTGGGTTGTCTGTCTTCATATTATTAGGTTGTAAGGGTTCTTTATATATTTGCATGCAAATGTCTTATCACTTGTATGCAAAAATATGTGTATATATGTATATTATATATGGAAATAGTTTATTCATACTGACTTCATTTTTTCTCTTTCCTCAAAGATGTCATTTAAATAGTACTGATGTTGCCGGGCGTGGTGGTGCACGCTTGTAATCCCAGTACTTGGGAGGCTGAGACTGGAGGATCCGGGTTCGTGGCCAGCCTCAGCTACTTAGTGAGGCCCTCCGCAACTTAGTGAGACCCTGTTTCAAAATAAAGAATAAAAAATAGGGCTGGGGTGTAGCTCGGAGGTAGAATGCCCCTGGGTTCAATTCCCAGTACCGCAAAATAAACAAATAAATAAATAGTACTGATGTTATGTACACATGTGAAGTTAACAGTACCACTGTCAATATCATTTATAAGGAAGTGGAAGGAGTGGGGAGGGAGCCAGGGGGAAGCTCACCAAGTGCTGTGTACATGTAGGTCCCTATCACTCTGAGCCACATTATGATGTGAGACTACAATGCACCAATAAAATTGTATTTCAAAAGAAAAAAAGGAGACATTATCAAATTTAATTGGATTCAACTTATCTTTGTAAAAAAATTTTTGTTAATGCTTTTTGTATCCTCTTTAACAAACCTTTGCCTAATCAAAGTTGCGTACACTTTCTCTTATGCTCTCTTCAAAATTTTTATAATTTATGCCTTATGTTTAGTTCTGTACCATTTTTTTTTTTTTTTGCTGTACTGGGGATGGAACCCAGGGGCATTCTACCTCTGAGCTACACCCCAGCCCTATTTTTTTATTCTTTATTTTGAAACAGGGTCTCACTAAGTTGCGGAGGGCCTCACTATGTAGCTGAGGCTGGCCGCGAACCCGGATCCTCCTGTCTCAGCCTCCCAGGTACTGGGATTACAAGTGTGCGCCACCACGCCCGGCTTTAGTTCTGTATCACATTTAAATTTAGTTTCTGTGTAGAGTGTGAGTGAGGGATCAAAATGTGTGTGTGTGTGTGTGTGTGTGTGTGTGTGTGTGTGTGTTTTAATGCAGATAATCAGTTTTGACAGCACCATTTATTGAAAAGACTATACTTCCACCATTGAAATTTGTTGGCATCTTTGTCAAAAACCAATTGATACATATATGTAGGTTTTTCCTGGATTTCCTATTTTTTCCCACTGATTGAGCTTTGTGCCTGTACAAGACTGTCATGATAACTATAGCCTTGAAGTCAGTAGCTGTAGAATTTCCATTTATTTCTTCTGTTTTCAGAATTGTTTGAGCTACTATGAAGTGCATTAGAGCTCTTGCTGAATTTGCTTATACATTCTAGAAGCTCTTTGTTTTTTAATTCCTCTGAGTTTTCTACAGAATCATTTATGAAATCTATGAATAGAGATTGACATATATCTTCCTGTCCTAACTTCATATTTCTTTACTTCTTTTTTTTAATTTTACCTTATTATACCTCCAGTACAATATTTAATACAAGTGGTGAGGGGTTATCTTTGCCTTGCCCCTATTTTGAGGGAAAAAACATTTGATTTTTTATGATTAAGTATGTTGTTTTTTTTTAAATGTTATTTTTCAAGTTGAAGAAGTTTCTTTTTATTTATATACTTAAAAATTTTTATCATGAATGGGAATTGAATTTGAGATGATTATTCAAATATTCTTTTTAGTTTGTTTGACAGTGAAATACTTGACTGATTTTGGAATGTTGAGCCAACTTCACATTACTGAGATCAATATTACTATGATATGATGTATAAACATTTTACGTTTAGATTTATCTTACAGTACAGCATATGGTTTATCTCAGTGAAAATTCTGTATAAGATTAAAATGCGTATTCTTCAGTTTTGGTGTTATATCTTATAAATATTAGGTTGTGTTGGTTGAGAGTATGCTTCAAAGCTTGCATAACTTTACTCATTTTTTGTCTACTTTTGTGTTAAATACTAAGATAAGGATAATAAAATCTCCAATATTTTTTGTAGATTTATCTAGTTCCCCCATTAGTCCTGTAAAATTTACTTCATAAATGTAAATGGGTAAATAGCTATTCTGAATTATTTTATCTTCTTGAATTATATATTTTATCATTATAAAGTTTTCCTTTTATCTGTTATAATACTCTTTACCTTTCAATCTAATTCTGGTGTTAATAGAAACACTATGCCAGCTATTTTTCCAACATATGTATGTCTTTATATTTTAAGTGCATGTGTCTTAGCATTTAGTTGAGTCTTGCTCTTTTATGTAATCTGACATTTTCTTCATTTTAATTAGTCTTTGAACATTTATATTTAATGTAATTAACAGTGTGGTTGGGCCTAAGTCTGCTCTATTAATACTTGCTTTTCATATATCTCTTCTTGTTTTTTAATCTTTTCTGCCCCTTCTTGACTTCCTTTGAGCTAATCATTCTTAAACTTTGGTCTTCCATTTCTCTATTTGCTTTTTTGGCTTCCCTTCATTTTATTTGCCCTAGGGCTTGCAATTTGCATTGTTAACTTTTAAAAGTCATTCAGAATCAGTATTTTTTTACCACTTCACTCTTCGTTATTGTTTGCATTATTCAGTACTTGACATTGCACAATTCCCACTTAAACAGTGTGCTTCCATTTACCTACCATGCTTCTCTCTCTTCTCTCTCTCTCTCTTTCTTTTTTTTTCTTTCATGCTGGAGATTGAACCCAGGGGCTACCCCCAAGATATACCCCAAGCCCTTCTTAATTTTTATTCTGAAACAAGGTCTCATTAAGTTGCTGAGGCTGGCTTTGAACTTGAGATTCTTCCATCTCAGCCTCCCAAGGACTACGGATTACAGATGTGTACCATTTTGCCCAGCACACTTCTTTTTGTGTGTTTGTGGGGGGGGGGGCCACTATCCTTTGTTTCTCTAGCTGTTAGAAAGCCTATCTTATAAATATTATTTTTTTGCTTAAAATGATCAATTATCTTTAAAAAGATAAAACTATAAACACCATCATTTTCATTTACTTATTTATTTGCCAAATCCTATTCTTTTCATTCATTTCTGTAGGTCTGATCTCCTTTCCAGTATCATTTTTCATAATTATTGGTGAGAAATTAAAAGCCATTTGATTTACAGATTTCTTTCCTCATGATGTTTTTATCTGGGTTTTGATTTTAGGGTAATGCTAGGTTAAAAGAATTAGTTGAGAAATATTCCTTGTGCTTTGATCTTCTGAAAGAGATTATAGAAAATTGGTACAATTTCTTTCTTAAATGTTTGTTATAGCATTTATCACTGAACTGATCTAGGCCTGGTCTTTTTGTTTGGAAGGTTATTAATTATTGATTCAATTACTTTAATATATATTGGATTGCCTATTTCATCTTGCGTGAGTTTTTGCTGATTGTATCTTTCTAGTAATAATTCTATTTCATCTATGTTATCAAATTTATGAGCACAGAGTTGTTCATAATATTCCTTTATTATCCTTTTAGTATCCATGGGGTCTGTAGGAATATTCCTTGTTTTGTTTCATAAATTAGTAACCCATCATCTCTCTCTCTTTCTCTCTCTCTCTTTCTTAGTTAGCTTAGTTAGAGGCTTATCAGTTTTATTTATCATTTCAAAGACTTGGCTTTTGGTTTCATTGACTTTTGAATTTTTCTCTCGATTTTTTATTTTCACTTTCACCAATTTGTTTTAATTTCCATTATTTCTTTTCCTCTGCTTACTTTGAATTTCCTCTGGTTTTCTTTTTCTAGTTTCTGAGGTGAAAGCTTAGGATATTGATTTTAGATCTTTCAGTATTGCATTTGATGCTGTCAATTTCTCTCTAAACACTGACTTTCTATATCTCACAAATTCTGATAAATTATTGTGATATTGTGGTGTAGTTAGATGTATACATTTGGTTTCCGCTCCCAGTTCCTGCCACAGGGCTTTTAAACCCTTGCAATTTCCTGAACAAAACAGATGCTAGGAGAATATTTTGCTGTAATCTTTGTCTGTTTTTACCTCAATTCCTGATATAGAGCTTGTAATCCCTTTTAATTTCATAGATAACAGGAATAATTTTTGTTCTTAACAGCAACTCTTGATGGCTCCTCCATGAGGGCTAGTCACAAGAAGGCCCAAGCCAGGATTAGAAGCATGGAATGTTCAGCCACCACCTCCATCCTCTGGGAAGGGAAGAGGGACTGGAGGTTGAGTTCATTATTAACCATGTGTATATGAGGAAGCTTCCATAAAAATCCCTTACCTTTAGGGTTTGGAGAGGTTGTGGGTTGCTGAACATGCAGAGTGCCTTGTCTGGAGAGGGGCTGGGTACTCCATGTTCATCTAGATTTTTTGTAATATCCTTCGTGATGAACTAGTAAATGTTAGTAAAGTACTTCCCCGAGTTCTGCGAGCCACTCAAGCAAAAGATTCAAACTGAGGAGTGTGTCGTGGGAATTGGTCAAAAGTTCCAGAGGCCTGCTCTGTCTCTTCAGTGTTTTTGTTGTTATTACCATGTGTCTTTTAATATGTCTTGTAATTTTTCTTGAGTGCTGGACATGATTTACTGGGAAAAAGTGAGTGCTGAAAATAGGCCTTTAGTAACTTGGTGGTAGGGTGTGGGAAAAAGGAAGAATTCTATAGTCCCATGAAGTGGTCTCTGTCCTTTGGTCGCCTGTGGGTCTCTGCTGGGAACTTCACGAGTGCTTCTTAGGTGATGTTCACAGCAGAACTTTAGCATGGAACAGTGTGGGGACAGTAGCCTACAGTAGAGTGTTTCCCTTCCTATGCATGGAAGGCTACAGCCAGCTGAAGCTGGGCATTTTCCTTCCCCAGATCAGTTAGGCTCTGATAAAACCAGCAAGTTATGCTCTTATTCAATATTTTATCCTGAGGACAGAACTTGCTAAGAACAGAATGCTCTAGCATATTTCTTAAACATTTCCTTTCTTTTATACCCTGCTGGAAGCAGGAAGAGATTTTTCTCCAATACTCACTATGAAAAATTGGTTGAGATTCTGGGGGTAAAACATAGAACAGAGTAGGGGATCCCTGTGACTGGGTCCCCCTGAGGTTTTATCTCAGAGTGAGCCTCCCACAGTGTGCCAGTGACAGCTGAGGCCTTCTTCCCCTACTCAGCACTGGTCCCTGCAGGTGAGTTTCCCCTCTGGTAAGTTGTGATTCTCTGTATTCAATTGTCTAAGTTGAGAGGCAGCACTTTTCCCTATGACCTTAATTCTTTTAAAAAATTTAAGAATAGTTGTTATTTTTTCATTTTTTGTTTTGTTTTTGCTTTTTACTTATTGTTAGAACAGAATAGCAACTTCCAAGCTTCTTCCATGCCAGACCAGAACCATCAACAATCCTCTGCACCCTTCTTCTCCTTTGTACAAAGTTTTCTTTTTCTCTAGTTTTTATCTTTCATTTTTGGCAGTTTGAGTATGATTTTTTCCTAGAAGCACTATTATGATTTGGATCTGAAATGTCCCCCCAAAACTTTGTGTTGAAGGCTTGGTCCCTGGTACAGTCGTGTCCAGAGGTGGGGCTTGTGGGAAGTGATAGGATCATGAGGGCTCTACCTCATCAGGGGATTCATCCGTATGATGGACTAGTAATTTGACTGAACCACTGGGAGGAGGTGGGCACTGTAGGAAGGTGGGGCTTGGCTTCCAGGAAGGAGGTCATTGGGGAGTGCCCTTGGGGACTGATCTAGTCCCTGGCCCCTTCTACATGTTCTCTCTCTGATTACGGAGCAGCCATGAGCTGAACGGCTTTCCCCCACCATGCCCTTCCACCATGACTTTCTGCCTCACCTCAGGCCTAGAGCAATGGTGCCGAACAAAGTGGACAGAAACCTCTAAAACCATTAGCAAAAATAAGCGTCCTCCTCTAAGCTGTTTGTGTTAGGTATTTTGGTCACAGCAACAAAAGCTGACTGATACATATAGCTTTTTCTTATATTTATTCTGGGCAGAAGAGCAGCACAGAAGTTAGTGTAGGGTTTGTTGTGTTGTATTCAGCTTTCATGGTATCTGTGGAAAGGTAGGTTCCTTTGTTTTATTTTATTTTATTATTTTGAAACAGGGTCTCACTACATTGTGGAGGGCCTAAGTAGCTGAGGCTGGCTGCAAACCTACGATCCTCCTGTCTCAGCCTCCCAAGTACTGAGATTACAAGCATGAGCCACCATGCCCAGTCTTTGTTTTATTAAATGATATATCCTATGTGCCCTGCACAGTGCAGGATACAACCCTACAGAAGGCACTTATTTGTTGAGTGAATGTCCCAACGAAGAGATAGAATGTGTTATTGAATATGCCTGAAATCATTTAACTTAGCCGGGCGTGGTGATGCACTCTTGTAATCCCAGTACTTGGGAGGCTAAGACAGGAAGATCTGGGTTCGCGGCTAGCCTCAGCTACTTAGTGAGGCCCTCTGCAACTTAGTGAGACCCTGTATCAAAATACAGAATAAAAAATAGGGCTGGGGGTGTAGCTCGGAGGTAGAATGCCTCTGGATTCAAACCTCAGTACCGCAAAAAAAAAAAAAAAAGAAATCATTTAACTTACTCAAAAGCTAAAAGCCTTAAAAAAGGTTTTAATTGTTTAAGTCTGTCAAGGCAAAAATGCTTGGTCATTTTAAGTTCTAAGCACTGGAGCACACACCGTAATCATAGCTATATTTTTTCATCTTAAAATAGTATATACCACTTTATTTTCCCTACCATGTTTTCATTGGAGATTTCATGACAAGAACTAAAATTAAGATAAGTTGGATTAATCTAAATATTTATGGATATTAGATTTATGTGTTATATATCTGAATGAGCACATATTCTTTTTGGAAAAATAATGAAATTTGAATAACCTTTGCTGGTAAAGATGCCCAAGATTTTGTCCTTAAAGAAGGCCAGTGTTGGCTTTCAAAAATGTGAGAAGTGATTTTTTTCCATCTGAACTTTTTGCAGTCATTATAGGATCTGCATATAATTTTTTTGAGGTACCGGGGATTGAACCCAGGGGAGTTCTACCTCCGCGCTATACCCCCAGCCCTATTTTTTATACTTTACTTTGAAACCAGGGTCTCACGAAGTTGCGGAGGGCCTAAGTAGAGAGAGAGAGACAGGGAGAGAGAGAGAGAAAGCTGAGGCTGGCCGCGAACCCAGATCCTCCGGTCTCAGCCTCCCAAAGTACTGGGATTACAAGCGTGTGCCACCACGCCCAGCTCAGATCTGCATATAAATTTGTAACATGTTCATGCTACATATCAGAAGCCAGTATTGCAGACCCTTACAGGAGTAACCAGCAGCACAGTTAATATGGGTAGATAGATAACTAAGTGATATATTGAAGAACAATGACAGTATATTCCACTTCTAAGAATAGAAGCAGCAATAATATTTATGAAAATTGTACTCTATGATGGGAACTGTAAGGGAAATTCAATAGATAGTTAATATATAACTTTCATTGACTTCCTATGAAGTTGATATTAAATCCTCACTATATAGATGAAGATCTTCCATGAATTTGCATATATTCTAAGTAGTCAAGAAAGAATTTGTATTTAGGTCTATTAATGTCCAAACATCCAGTTTTCCTGAGTTCAATCCATTTAAAAACTGTTATAGGTTATGTGCTTTTTTTTTTTGGCGGTACTGGGGATTGAACCCAGAGGCATTCTACCTCCGGGCTACACCCCCAGCCCTATTTTTTATTCTTTATTTTGAAATAGGGTCTCAATAAGTTGCAGAGGGCCTCACTAAGTAGCTGAGCCTGACTGCGAATCCAGATCCTCCTGTCTCAGCCTCCCAAGTACTGGGATTACAAGTGTGCGCCACCACGCCTGGCTAGGTTATGTGCTCTTAAAAACAAATTTCTCCTCAGTTATCTCCTACAATCATCAAAAAACATATACTGAATATTTTGCTAGCCCACTGAGCAAACATGACCACCTTCCATTAGACATAAAACATACAATTTAGAGAGAGATGTGTAAACCTTGTTATACTAGAATTTAATGTCTCTGGGTATATGTGGAAATATCATGACAAAATATTCTCAAACCATATCATTCATAACAATATTTGGAATGAAAAGATAAATATATATCATAAAGCAATTTCAAAAATTAAGTTAATTATATAATTAATTTTGGTCACAAATGATTGAAAGTGATTCATTGTCCATCTTTTCCTGGGGTCATAGTTGGCAGGTTTAACTACCACCCTTCACCAGACTTCTATTGGGTGATGAAGCAGTTATTTACTGAAGAACCATCCTGAATAAGCAAAGATCTTCCTTCCTGCATTGTCAATACTGCAGTCCTGTGTCCTGTTTCACCACATAAAGGAACCATTACAAATACTTGGTTTACAAAAAGAATCACAGTTGTTGTAGTAAGATACCAAACTAACTTACTCAAAGTTAATAGATTGACACATTAACTTTTTTTCTGTAGTACCTGAAGTAAGAGTGAACAAAACAGCCCTTCTTTCCATAATTGCTCTGTAATTACTTTGTAAGTTTTAGGCATTTACATTTCATCAGCCACAGAGGTAATTACATAATCCTGCATATCCTTTAAATTCTACTTGTTTTGTTTTGCTTCTTAAATTGCAATTTAATTTTTTTTTTGCGATACCGGGGATTGAACGCAGGGGTGTTCTACCTCCGCGCTACACCCCCGGCCCTATTTTTTATACTTTATTTTGAAACCAGGTCTCACGAAGTTGCGGAGGGCCTAAGTAGAGAGAGAGAGACAGGGAGAGAGAGAGAGAGAGCTGAGGCCGGCCGCGAACTCGGATCCTCCGGTCTCCGCCTCCCAAAGTACTGGGATTACAAGCGTGCGCCACCACGCCCGCCTGCAATTTAATTTTAAAGCCATTGCTCAGAGAGAGAGAGAGAGAGAGAGGATGGTCCAATGCCATTTTCACACTCTATCAATCATGTTCTCCATCAACTTTTTTTTTTTTTTGCATTACCATGGATTGAACCCAGGGGTGTTCTACATCCGCGCTCCACCCCCGGCCCTATTTTTTTATACTTTATTTTGAAACCAGGTCTCACGAAGTTGCGGAGGGCCTCTCTAGGTAGAGAGAGAGAGAGAGACACGGAGAGAGAGAGAGTGAGCTGAGGTTGGCCGCGAACCCTGATCCTCCGGTCTCCGCCTCCCAAAGTAGTGGGATTACAAGCGTGTGCCACCATGCCTGGCGTTCCATCAACTTTTTGTTATTGATTTTGGAATAGTTTTCTTTCCCATTAGTTTATCTGTAAGACTAGTGGACAATGAGAAGGTTAGGGGAATATGATCTTTCTGAATATTTTTGGGTAGTAATACAATGGTATAGTCCAGACAGATTTATTTTATCATAGATACTTAGTTTTATATGGATAATGTTGTTGTATTGGTCGATTATCTTTATTTTATGCCAGGACCAGATTTATGGAAAAGATACCTGCAGTCTCACAGGGCCCCACACTTGGTTGAATGCTCTGCTCTTGCCATCTTGAAATTTTTAATAATTTCTGAACGAGGAGTCTGCATTGTCTTTTTGCACTGGGCCTCAAAAGGTATGCAGCCAGTACTATCATGCCCCATACACATACACTACCTGTTAACATGCACGTTTGTTTATGGCATCAAACTAAGCATGAATTAAATTAGGGTTCTGAAGCTCAAGCTGTGTTACTCTAAAGCCTATATTGTGGTACGGCTTGCTGATTTTATTTCATCCAACTCACTTATAAATAAGTGAATTGAATCGAAATTCAAACAGTTTAAATGAACCTGCTGGATTTTTTTTTACACATGACTTTAGTGCCTATATCAAATAATTGAACTGAGATACTTTTGATTTTTATTTCAAGTCACCTGTTAAAAAGCCTTCTCACATTAAAAGCCTCCCTTCTGTGTGATCATAATAATTCAATGAATTCAAAGTCTCCATATATTTTTAATGAGAATTCCTTGTACCTTTACACAGTAGCACAGAAAAAATTGTTTACTTTGCATTTCTCCACTGTATTCCACTATACTTATTTCGTTGCATAAACTGAGAATGTGATGTTGCACAGGCAAGACTCTGTGTTTTTTTTTGTGTGTGTTTATCACTGTTAACACTTATTCTGCATTCAAAATATGTAACCCATTTTTCTCCTCATAAATTCCCTCAAAAGCTCTAATGATTATAAGTGGGGTTGTATATTCATAATTTCTAGGAAAAAATTTTCAAAGCACATGAATAATCCAGCTTCTGCTATGTAAGTACCCTACAGAGAAAGTAGGGTAAGGTATGAATAGGTATAACAATCACTGCCCACCATCTTGCCTTCTACACTTGCAAGCTAGATCAAGTACCTTTTCTTTGTGTGCCTCTAATAAGTTACGAGGTTGGGGGATGCTAGAGGGAAGGCTAAGGCTGACCTGGCTTAAAGAATCCTAACATATTCTATTGACTCGATGGTGCCCATTACCAAAATGTATGAAAATTTATTGTATCCTATGTCTTAAGGCTGACTTGAGAAGTTTAAAATTTCCTGAAGCTTACCTAGGGCAGGCAGGTCTTTTTTCTACATTATATTATCTTCTCCAATATCTTTCCATTTTAATCTCATTATCATATCAAAATCACTATACTATCCTCTTTGGGAACTTCTAGAATGTAATGCTCTTTCAGAATGTTATACACACACACACACACACACACACACACACACACACATATATGTGTGTATATATATATATATACACACACACATGACTGAAAAAATATATATATGACTGAAAAAATCCCAAGGGCCACTTCTCTACAACGTAATCATTAAAAAATTAAATAGTTATTTCTGCTTCCAAGCAAGATAGAGTAAGAAGATTGGATTTACCTGTCTGCATAAATAGATATAAAAGAATGGTTATGAAGGCACTTCAGATTTCTCATAACAATAGAGACCCCAAAATGTGAGAAAAAAGAGGTATTTTCCAGGCAAAAGCACGATGATGAGGAACCCATAGGAACTGTTATATCTTCTTGAATTTGGTTTTGAGGTCTGTTTCTGGAGACTGGCTGTAAACTCTAGTCCTGTCATGACAGGGCCACAGTGGATTTGGTCATGGATGTTTACAGTGTGACTTTCATGGGATACTTTTTATCCTAGTAGATGGCTTGATGCCTAAGTGTCTCACTCATGACCTAGTATCATTCACACAGAAAACTTGTTTATACTGGTAGATGACTTGTGGCTCTTGTATGACCTGTATCCACCATAGCCACTTTCAGGAGAGCCTTTTATCAAAGGAAAGTTAGTGTGTAGATCAGACCTTCTCAAGAGACACTAAAGACTCAACACAACATAAGCCTGAAATAACTATCCATTTATTACTCACAGATTCATGAGAGAAGGGTACTGATAAAGGCTGATGAGAAAGTGTCAGGGACAATGTGTTCACCCAGCAGGTAGCGAGACAGAGAAAGGGACTGCTTGGGTCAACATTCTTACCACTGTGATCCCAAATTCCTGACACTCACACAAAACCTAGAGGAAAGATTTATTTGCTTACAGATTTGAAGATTTCAGTATCTATCTATCTATCATCTATCTATATAATTATACCTATGTTCCATTATATAAATATTTAATTTTATACTGGCTGACAAACAGCAGCTAAGCCAGAGCAATAGGTCCATAGGGCATGGTGGTGGGGAGCAGAGAGAAAGAGAGGGTTAGAGAAGCTGCAACTGTGTGGGGTCAAGACACACACACACACACACACACACACACACACACACGCTGTACTCAGCCACACTCCCAGCGACCCACCTCCAAGCATGGCTACCTCCAGAACATGAGGTCCAGGGCACATTTTACATTCAAACCATAACATTGACCTATAGACCTCTTTATTGGGGTCCAGGACATTACCCATGCAGTTTCTTTATGTAAGAACCGAGAGTAGTTATTGCAGCAAATATGTATACTTCATGAGGTGAGTGAGGGTTAATGAACCCATAGGAAGGTAGTCATTGGTAGCCAGATGTGCAAACCAGATATCTGGACTGACCACATGGAGGAACTCAGAAGAGGCACAGGACTAGAAATTGTGTCAAAGATGACACTAGAAATTGTGCCAATTTCGACACAATTTCTAGTTCTAATATGAGAAAGGGAAACCTAGATTTAGAATGGTTACTGAGGCAGTATACAATTATAAGAATCCACTACCGGCATCTTTAAGATTCTTGAGTTGAGTAGATGGATCTTAGTGTCTTCAAAAAACAGAGGTTAAAATGATCAGGACAAAGCTCTAGGGAGGAGAACAGAACACAGAAAGAACCACAAAGATCTATAGAAGGTTTCTCTAGAGTATTCTGCAGAGAAATTATCAGTACATACTTGTGATGGGACTACCCAAGTTCAGGGAAAGAATTAGTCTAACAGATTAGAGAAATGTATATTTGGCAGGCATTCGCATGGGGCTGGTAATAGTGCCTTCCCCCAGCCAGATTGGAGAATCTCATGTATTCTTTGTTTTTCTCTATGTTGTGTGTGTGTGTGTGTGTGTGTGTGTGTGTGTGTGTGTGTGTAGAGAAAGAGAAAGAGGGAGAGAAATTTATATAAGAAATTGGCTCATGTGATTTTGGAAGCTCACCTGTCCCCAAATCTGCAGGTCCTTCAGTTAGCTGGAGACACAGGAGACCCAAAGGTGTGGTTCCTGTAGGAGTTCAAAGGCCTGGAAACTGGGAAGAGCCAATATTTCCCTTTGAGTCCAAACTCAAGAAATAGCTAATGTGCTGGGTTGAAGGCAATCTGGCAGGAGGAGTCCTCTCTTCCTTAGGGCAGGATCAGCTTTCTTCTTTTCAGACTTCCACTGAGTGGATGAGACACACTCACATGAGGGAGGGGGACATGCTTTACTCAGTCTAGTGATTTAAATATCCTCTTGTCCAAAATACCCTCACAGAAACACCTGCAATAATGTGTGATCACATATCTGACTACCCCATAGCCAGGCCAAAATGACACATAAAAGTTAACAATCACAGGTAGATCGGTGGTTTTCATCAAGTTTCTTGGGCTTGAGGTTCATAGTTTCATGGATCTCTAGGTCTATAGTTTTTACAGTATTCGGATCTTTTTTTTTTCTTTTCTCTCTATCTTTCTCTCTTTTCTTTTTTCTTGTGGTACTGGGGATTAAATGCAGGGGAGTTCTATCTCTGAGCTGCACCCATGGTCCTATTTTATTTTTTATTTTCAAACAGGATCTCACTAAATTGCTAAGGGTCTAAGTTGCTGAGGCTGGCTTCGAACCTGTGATCTTTCTGTCTCTGCCTCCCAATTACTGGGATTATAGCATGCACCACCATGCCCAGTTTATTCGAAACATTTTTGACCATTATTTCTTCAAATATTTTCTGTACTTCCTCCTTCATAGGCTCCAATTAAATGTGTATTAGAACACTTGAAATTATCAGCTTCTTGATGCTCTTTACTTTACGAACTCTTTTTTGTTTCACTTTGGATAATTTCTATTACGATATCTTCAAATTCATTAACATTTTATTCTATAATGTATAATCTGTTGTTAATCCCATCTAGCATACCATTCATCTCACACACTTAATTTTTCATTGATGAGTTTGATTGTATATTTTTCTATCATTCATTTTTCTACTTTTTTAAACACACAGAATACAATTATAACAACTATTGTCCTTGTATGCTAATTCTAATATCTAATATTTGGTGTGGCTTTCATTTATTTTCTCCAGACTCTGATTCACATTATTTTGCATACCTGGTAATTTTTAATTGGACGAAATATTTTATTGGATATTTATTTATTTTTATTTAAAAAAAATTTTTTTTTGCGGAACTGGGGATTGAACCCAGGGACATTCTACCTTTGAGCTACACCCCCCAGCCCTATCTTTTATTCTTTATTTTGAAACAGGGTCTCACTAAGTTGCAGATGGCAGATGGCCTCACTAAGTAGCTGAGGCTGGCCATACACCCGGATCCTCCAGTCTCAGCCTCCCAAGTACTGGGATTACAAGTGTGCGCCACCACGCCCGGCTTTATTGGATATTTAGTTGGATGACATATACAATGTTTAATTGGATAAGAAATATTTCACATTTTAACTATGACTTTTTAGACACTGAATATGGTTTAGGGGAAGAAGAACAGTTGCTCTCACTAATACAGGACTAATGTTCACCATACTGTGGTGAATTAATGGCACTTCTTCCATTGATGAATGGGGTCATTTTGCCTTCTCTTGAATTAGGTTGCCTGTCACTGCTTTAACCAATAGTCTATGGTACATGTTGCAGTAGGTCAAGTCCAGGTTTAGAGGACATCAACTTCCATCTTGACTCTGGAAGATCTGAGTTGCCTTACCCGAGGCTGCCTCCCAGCAGGGGTCACAGGGAAAGAGGGCCCAGCTGGGTCCAGACAAGCAGATGAATAGTCTCATGGACACTCCAGACTAGTAGAGCTTCTAGCCAAGTACTACTAGGGGACTTCAGTCGATTCTACCTGGAAAAGAAAAAGTCACCAATTTTTTCCCAGATTTCTGATCCTCAAAATTGAGCCACATCATAATTTGAAAACAGTTTTAAGGCAAAAAAAAAAAAAAAGAGAGAAAACCCCCAACCAATGAAGACACACACAAAAGGAAGAAGAGAAGGATAAGAAAAACAAAAGACAAAATAATGAGGGCTATCTTTGGTTCCAGATTATTTCACCATATTTGCCATGGACCATTTAGGTATTCCCTACAAATAGCAAAATGGTGTTGTCTAAAGTTATTGCAAAAGACTATTTCCTATGCAGCCATTGTCTGATAATACTGTCTCAGAGACAGTTGATGTTCCAGTGAGACTTCAACATGGATAAGTAGTTACTAGTGACCAGGACTCAGGCTCTGGAATGTGATGTGTTAATATGTAGAAGATTGATACATTGAAAATTATATGTGTCCATCTGATGGAAATGCAAGTGAATTCTATTCAGTAGAAAAGATAATCCCAAAGATTATGGTTTTGTGGGACTGTAGAGCATCAATCAGTTTTGTACTAATTTTAGCAATCTTTTTTTTTTCCTTTTTTTTTTTGGCGGTACCGGGGATTGAACCCAGAGGCATTCTACCTCCAAGTTACACCCCCAGCCCTATTTTTTATACTTTATTTTGAAACCGGGTCTCAAGAAGTTGCGGAGGGCCTCAACTAAGTAGCTGAGGCTGGCTGCGAACCCGGATCCTCCGGTCTCAGCCTCCCAAGTACTGGGATTACAAGGGTGTGCCACCACGCCCGGCTTTATTTTAGCAATCTTACTTCAGCATTCTTTCTTTTATTGAATAAATGTGTAAATTTCTCTCTTCCTTTTGGATATAGCTTTGTTATTTTCAATAATGAGTTAAATAAATCTTTTGAAAGTAAACACATTGTGGTTTAAAAACAGAACTGCCTCTCAGTGCCCTTGAACTTGTCCCTCCCATCTGCACCTTCCTAACTACCATGTGGAGGGTGGATGCTATTATTGTGTATTATTTTATTATTTTCCAAAACCAAAAAAGATTTGTTTATACATGTATATATTCAAAGTACAGAATGTTTTAAAATGTCTCAAACCCTGCCAACCAATATGGAATACAAAATATTTTAAAGATTTTCATCTGGACTCAGTGGTGCATGCCTGTAATCCCAGTACTTAGGAGGCTGAGACAGGAGGATCTCATGTTCAAGGCTAGCATCAGCAACTTAACGAGACCATCAGCAACTTAGTGAGACTCTGTTTCAAAATAAAAAAATAAATAAAAAGGGCTGGGGGTGTAGCTCAGAGGTAGAATGCCCATGGGTTCAATCCCCAGCACCAAAAATAAAAAAGAAAAGACTATTATAAATATTGCTTCAAAATGTGTTTTATTCACTCAAATACTTTGTTGACTCTTCTGTGTCATTGAACATAGATATGCATCATTTATTCTCTTAAATGCCTTCATAGGATGCTATTTTTGACAATATATAGTATATTAAGCCTTTCTTGAATGAAAATTTAGCATGTATCCAAAATTTTGTTTATAAACATCCTTCTGATGCATTCTTAGATGATATTTCAATCATGCATTCTTAGATGATATGTCAATAATCTTCAAGGAATAATTCCTTTGAAGCAGAGATTATAGATTAAAAATTTGATGCATACTAATAAACTATTTTTCAGGGGTATTTTGCCAACTGACACATTCTCACTAATGGGATATGAAATGTCTGTTTCCCCAAGTATTTGCCAACGGGGTAGTTACTGGATGGTGTTAGTCCTTATCAATCTAATAAACTTCATTATTTTTATTTGAGGATATAAGAGGATATTGTTTTTTAGATATTTCTTCTTTTATAAATAGTCTGTTTATAGTGTAAAACATATTTCTTTTTGGATATGTGACGTGTGTGTGTGTGTATGTGTGTGTGTGTGTGTGTGTGTGTGTGTTTGTGGTACTGGGTATTGAACCCAGGGCATTCTACCTCTGAGCTACTCTATGACCCCTATTTTAATTTTTATTTGAAACAGGGTCTCCGTAGTTGTGAGGTTGGCCTTGAACCTGCAATCCTCATGTCTCAGACTCCCAAATACTGTGATTATAGGTGTATGCTACCACAAGTGGTGTATATGTGAATATTAAGGAATATTAATTATCTTTCTGGCATATATCTATTTATGTATCTGTCTATATAATTTATCTTTCTTTTATAACTTTTAGTGCTTCTGATATTATTGGCTAAACATTTTGTATTTAATATTAACATTATCTAATTTATCACCCTTTATGATTTCTAGCATTCATAGAATGTATAGAAAAATATCACTTTGATGTATTGAAAAATACAATTTTATTTTACTAATTGTATATTTAATTTTTTGTTAATCTGGAGACAGACTAAAGAATGAATCAAGAGTCCAGCTTAATTTTTTTGCCAAACATTCATTAAGGTGCTTTAAGATCACTTCACATAATTTTATACTTACTAATTTGTAACGTCATCTTTTCATATTTTAAATTTCCATATTTTTGTTATATTTCTAATTTTCCTTTATACCCTTTAAATGAACATTATAGTAGGTTATATTTATTGATTTTTAATTTGTATTATATTTTTTAGCAAACTATTTAATGAATTTTGATTTTTTCCCATAAGTAATCAAGTAAAATTTTTAATAAAAAATTTGATTCCCCATTCCAGTATTTATTTCTTACATTGCTTATTTACCTTTGCTTGATCAGCATTTAAATAATATTCATTAATAGTGGTATTAGTGGGAAAACTATGCTGTTCTTATAAATATGATTTTTTTTGGACTGGTGATTATACTCAGGGGCATTCTCAGTGACATTCTCAGCTCTTTTTAAGGTTTTTATTTTGAAACAGGGTCTTGCTCAGTTGCTGAGGCTGGCCTTGAACCTGCAACCCTCCATCTCAGCCTCCCAAAGTACTGGGATTATAGGTGTGTGCAACCATACAATTACAGGTGTGTGCCACCATATGATTACAGGTGTGTACCACCATACCCAGCACAAATATGATCTTTAAAAGTTTTACTGAGCCGGGAGTGGTGGTGCATGCCTGTAATCCCAGTACTTGGGAGGCTGAGACAGGAGGATCACAGATTGGTGGCCAACTTCAGCAACTTAGTGAGGCCCTGTTTCCAAATAAAAAATAAAAATAGGGTTAGGGGTATAGTCCAGAGGTAGAAACCCCTGGGTTTCAACTTCCCCCCCAAACAAAAATCAATAAAAGTTTTATAGAGTTCAACTGTGTTTGACATCTTCTGTTTTATTATTTATTTATTTATTTTTGTGGTACCGGGGATTGAACCCAGGGGCGTTCTACCTCTGCACTACACCCCCGGCCCTATTTTTTATACTTTATTTTGAAACCAGGTCTCACGAAGTTGCGGAGGGCCTAACTAAGTAGAGAGAGAGAGAGAGAGACAGGGAGAGAGAGAGAGAGCGAGCGAGCTGAGGCTGGCCGCGAACCCAGATCCTCTGGTCTCCGCCTCCCAAAGTACTGGGATTACAAGTGTGTGCCACCACTCCCGGCTCCACATCTTCTGTTTTATTTATAGGTGATTAAGTCAAATCAGTCTTATAGAACATCTTAGATAATACGTTGATATTATTATTCTCAACAATAATAACTCAGTGGTTAAATGTATAAGCCACCTATATTATATACTTATGATTTAATGAACTAATAAAAATGGGGTTGGGCTTTCATTGTGAGCCACAATAAAAATTGTTAGATAAGAATGTAATTGGGAGGCCGGGTGTGGTGGCGCATGCTTGTAATCCCAGTACTTTGGGAGGCAGAGACCGGAGGATCCCGGTCGCGGCCAGCCTCAGCTCTCTCTCTCTCTCTCTCTCTCCCTGTCTCTCTCTTTCTCTCTCTCTCTCTCTCTCTCTTTCTCTCTCTACTTAGTGAGGCCCTCTGCAACTTCGTGAGACCCGGTTTCAAAATAAAGTATAAAAAATAGGGCTGGGGGTGTAGCGCAGA
>PVJS01036265.1:0-20542 GCA_004027185.1 Glis glis
GTATATTTTCACATGTACATATTGTTTATGATAGTAATTCCATTAATTCACTTCTTTCTTGCCCTCCCCCTTCCCTTGTACCACTTCCCTTGTTCCACTGAGGGTTCTCCATTATCAACTGGAGTCCCTTGTGTGGCCCTACTCCTTAGGTTGCACACATTAATGAAAACATATGTCCCTTCTTTTTTTGTGATCCGGCTATACCACTACTGGGTATCATACCAAAGGGATTGAAACCAGAAAACTACAGTAATATATGCATACCCATGTTCATAGCAGCACAATTCACAGTGACCAAATTATGGAACCAACCTAGGTGTCCATCGAAAGATGAGTGGATTACAAAATTGTGGGAAATACACACAATGGAATTCTACTCAGCAATAAAGAAGAACAAAATAACAGCATTTGTAAGAAAGTGGAAGGATCTGGAGAACATTATGTTAAGCGAGATCAGTCAATCACAAAAAAAAAGCTTTATCTTTCTAAGCTCGGGTAGCTCAAAAACTAAAGTCCATGAAAAAACATGACATAAGTAAATCAAATTGAAGAGGACTGCCTTTCTCAGGCAACTACTAAATACTGACAAATATTATTTTAAAATACAAATGTCTTCATGCTAAAGTAACCTTGTAAAATCTTGCTTAATTTGCACATCTCATATACATGTAGAAATAGCAAAATCTTTGTAAAGTGTAGTTTGACTTGATAAAAATCCAAGGTTTTCACAGAATGTATAAAAAACCAATAAATGCAGGCTTAAGGATTATGTTAGTCAACTTTCCACTGCTATAACAAAATATTTGAGAAAATCAGCGTAATTTTGGCTCACAATTTTAGAGGTTTCAGTTCATGGTCAGTTGAACCCATTCTTTTGTACCCTGGCACATGTTAGTAATTTAATTTTTTGTGCAACTAGCTTTAATCAGAAGTGTTCCTATGTGATATGTGATATGTGAGACAGCTGTGATATGTGAGACAGCTAAAAGTCATATTCAAATGGAAATATCTTTATTACCCTGAGAGAGTCTTACATGTGGCCTAATAATATCTATGGATTTATTTTGTATGCTACTAAAGGAGTATCTCTCTTTTTCTTTGTCTCTTTCTCTTCCTTTTGCATAAATATAGCATATATTTATATTTACTAGTGATCACAGTAATGTAAGTCTTTTACTCTTTTTCAGTGGCTGCCTGTGATTTATGTAATAAAAGTTTAAAGCTGAGCATGGTGGTGCATGACTGTAATCCCAGTACTTGGGAGGCTGAGGCAGGAGGATTGCAGGTCCCAGTCTAGCCTCAGCAACTTAGTGAAGTTCTCAACAACTTAGCAAGATCCTATTTCAAAATAAAAAATAAAAGAGGGCTGGGGGTGTAGCTGAGTGGTAGAATGCCCCTGAGTTCAGTCCCTAGTACCAGATTTGAAAAAAAGTTTAAGCATTCATTTGGATTCAACTAAGACAGACAAAATTATTAAAAAATCCCAAATGAAGGAAAAGTGCTTTCAGCCCCTAAAGCAATTACTGAAATGTGAAGCAAAATTCTGTGTACTACTCATTAATTGATTTTTCCTTTGGGGTTCTTTTTCCTTTTTTCTTTGTTTTTGCCTATCTATAATCAGAGAACAAAAAATTAGAAAAACAGACTAAGAATATCAAAGATATTATTAAGTGAAAGGAGTCTGCCTCGTCGGACAGGCGTTCCTGATGGTAAAGTCAGTGGTCTGAGGCTGCTGGCATTGCAAGGTCTGGCTTATGAAACATTAGTTCAGCCCAATTCACATGTGACCCACATGTGTTCTTATTATAGGTGTTTAAATACTGCTGTCTTGAAATGATACATTATATTAAAATAATTAGTAAATTTATAGTATAACATGTTTTCTTGATCAAAAAGCACTAAAAGTGAAATTATTATTATCAAGTATGAATTCATGATATTTACCTCCCCTTTGAAATTACTTTTTAGATCTATAAGATGAGAATTACTAGAATAAAATATCTGTTTGGCCTTACTGCCATAGGCTGATATTTTAAAATGCAGCAGTGTTACAATTATAAGTCATTATTCTGTATTCCTTTGTAGATGCCCACTTTGGTATAGTGTGTTTGTGTGTGTGTGTGTGTGTGTGTGTGTGTGTGTGTGTGTGTGGTGCTGGGGATTGAACCCAGGGGTATTCTTTTTTTTTTTTTTTCGGTACCGGGGATTGAACGCAGGGGCATTCTACCTCCACGCTACGCCCCCGGCCCTATTTTTTATACTTTATTTTGAAACCAGGTCTCACGAAGTTGCGGAAGCCTCACTAAGTAGAGAGAGAGAGAGAGAGAGAGAGACAGGGAGAGAGAAAGCGAGAGAGCTGAGGCTGGCCGCGAACCCGGATCCTCCGGTCCCCGCCTCCCAAAGTACTGGGATTACAAGCGTGCGCCACCAAGCCCGGCTTGAACCCAGGGGTATTCTACCTTTTAACTACTCCCTCAGCCCTATTTAATTTTTTTATTTTTTGAAATAGGTTCTCACTAAGTTATCACACACTGACCTTGAACCTGCAATCCTCCTGTCTCAGCTCTCCAAGTACTGGGATTACAGGTGTACACAGCTGTACCCAGCTACACATTGGTATAATTTTAAACTATAATTGGTGTGATTATAAATATTATCATTAATACAACAAAAATTAGTATGATTTTTTAGTATGGCTTGCCACTTGTTTGTGTATCTTACATAAAACATCATATTTTACCCCATAAATATATACAATTATTATTTATCAACTAAAAATGTAAAAAAGAAAAGCTTTGCAAAACATATCTATTTAATAAAAGGTACTTGGTAACAATGCTGGAAAAATACTAAGAAGGCAAAAGTCAAACATTTATTTGAATAATAGAGTCTATGTAAATGCATGTAATTGTGATTTGTGAAAAAATTTAAATAGAAAATTGAAGATGAAATAAATGCATTGAAATTATACAAAACATATACCATCATCATCATAAACAAAAACAATATCTATTACATATAAAATAATTTACATGTCAGATATCATGCTAAGCTTCATACATACAGTCTCCTTGACACATCATAGCAAACAGACAAAATCAATAATGATTTTACCCTTTTTTTAGAGATGAGGACACCAAAGCACTAAAATATTTTACAGACTTTATAATTAGTGATGTGCAGATCCAATACTTGGACTTGGGAATTTTGTCTCCAGCACCCGCGTTCACTATGTTTTATTAAACATTATAAATACAACGTAGTGGAGGATGGGAGGGAGGGGGGAGGACACAGGTAATAAGTCCAGCAGACAAACTTATGGGCAAAACAAACAGATGCTATGACTTGGGAAGGAAAATCCCTCATCTTAAATTATAATTTAAGAAAGAATAAAGTCCTAAGTAAAACCTTAAACTCAAGAATATAATTAGTGTAATTTGTTTCACCAAGATAGCAAAAAGAGATAATGGAAGCTCGCTATTGTAAACTCAATTCAGAATGTTGCCTAAATCTGTAAACTTGATAGGAATTGTTTAGAAGATAAGCAACAACAGTTTATAGCCAATTAAACAGTAGAAGTAAAGCATGATTATTAAGCTTTTACTTAAATTAGATGTTATGCTATAAACTTGATTCACTCCATGCCTGGAAATTAAGAGAAGTAGAACTAATAAAAAAAAAAACTTTATTTCTGATCATCCCAATGGTAAAGCTGCTATTAGGGTATAAAAATATCCCTCCAGCTGCAGTCCTGAGCCCTAAATGGCTCAAGGTAGGAGCAAGTCTGTGACTGTGAAAGGGTCAGGCTTGCTCTGACATGGAGTTTCTTTGCTCCAAAAAACAACAGACATGGATCAGGAAGCCTAAATCCAGTTCCCATTTTGCTTTTACTGAACTTCCTGGCAATTCTTAATATCCTCTCCCCCCACCCCTAAACACACCAAAACAAGATGTATATGTTATTTCTTAGTGAATTAATACTAAAAAAATTAAGGTGACTGTACTGAATTTCCAGCACGTTTAAGGCCAGAACACTGTTATCCTTCTCTAAATTCCAATCAAGGTATGTGCAGTTCTTCAGGGATGCAACCAAATATATTAACATTCTACAGGTAAAGCTATATCTACCCTGACCTCTATTTTCAATCAATTTCAAAGCTTTAGATGATTCAGCCTTGAAATAAATGATTAAATATTCCTGTGATAAAATGTAATTGGAGTGAATAGATTACAGACACAGATTTCTCTTGAAAGTTAAGGAGAGTTACCTTGTTAAGAGGTGTACCTCAATAGAGGTACTAAGCTACAAAGGACTCTATTTTCCACAATTTCAGAGATCATCACAAAATACAATATAATTGCTGACCACTGGAATCATGCCCAATGGTAGCTCTTGACTCTGGTGAAAAGATTCTTCCCTTACAGAACAAAGACCACATTTAAAGTGATTTTTAAGGCTTTGCCATTTTTCTAGGTGGGGATATATTTTCATTATTCTAAATTACAAAGAGTCTGAACCTATTTTTCATTCTTACTTTTCCACTTTTTATGATCTCCTATTTCCTCTGTGCCATCTCCATTCTTTCTGTCTATTCTGCCTAACCAAATTCTATAGTCTAGTTCCAACTCCAGTCATGAGCCTTTCTAAGAGAGAATCCATTTCATGCCTCTCTCCTTGCTTCTGGTGGTCCTGGAAACTCTGGGCATTCTTTGGCTAATGGGTGCAACACTCAGAGACTACACGTGTAATCACATGTACAGCCCCGGTGCCCCTGTGTGTCTTCTCCTTTTCTCTCCTTATAAGGATGTCCATTATTAAATTTAGGGCCTAATCAGATGCAGTGGAACATGCCTGTCATCCCAGTACTTGAGCGACTGAAACAGGAGAATCGCAGGTTTGAGACCAGCCTCAGCAACTTAGTTAAACCCAGTTTCAAAATTAAAAAAATGAAATAGGGCTGGAGGTGTAGCTCAGAGGTAAAACGACCCGTCCCTGGGTTCACTATTTGGCCTCCCTGAATCCAGGGTGATATCATTTTGAGAGCCTTTCTTAATTACATTTGCAACATTCTTTATTCCAAATGATGTGGCATGGTGAGGTTCTCAGGGGACAAAGATTTTGGGGGAGACATCATTTAACCCACTAGAGCAGTGTTATTTTATCGTCTATTCTCTTTTATATCGATACATTTCACATGTACAAAGCTGATTTACTTCATAATAACAAATAGATGCTGTCTCTCCAAAAAATATTCCACTTAAAAAGAATTAGAGGACAAACATTAGATTTAACTTCAAACAAACTAGGTTAAAGTTCCATCTTGGTCAATTTCTAACTAGTATGGTCTTTAGAAAATCATAACTTAGCCGGGCGTGGTGGCGCACGCTCGTAATCCCAGTACTTTGGGAGGTGGAGACCAGAGGATCCGGGTTCGCGGCCAGCCTCAGCTCTCGCTCTCTTTCTCCCTGTCTCCCTCTCTCTCTCTCTCTCTCTGTCTCTCTCCTTAGTGAGGCCCTCCGCAACTTCGTGAGACCCAGTTTCAAAATAAAGCATAAAAAAAATAGGGCCGGGGGCATAGCGCGGAGGTAGAACGCCCCTGCGTTCAATCCCCAGTACCGCAAAAAAAAAAAAAGAAAATCATAACTTACATTGATCTTATTTTTCATCTGTATAAAGAAGATGATAATACTCTCAGACCCTGGCTTTTGCACAAAATTATTAAAATCAAAGGAGTTGTGTGAAAATGATATGGATCAGTAAAGTACACACCACAGAAATCTTTTTTTTTTTTTTTTTTTTTGCGGTACCGGGGATTGAACCCAGGGGCATTCTACCTCCACGCTACATCCCCGGCCCTATTTTGAAACCGGGTCTCATGAAGTTGCAGAGGGCCTCACTAAGTACAGAGAGAGAGACAGCGAGAGAGAGAGAGAGAGAGAGAGAGAGAGAGAGCTGAGGCTGGCCGCGAACCCGGATCCTCCGGTCTCTGCATCCCAAAGTACTGGGATTACAAGCGTGCGCCACCACACCTGGCTCACAGAAATCTTTAATATTTTATTTTTACTTAAAATGTATAAATTAATGTTCACTTGCAAATATCAGATTTATTCACCACATCACATTGCAACTATTGAATATTATTTTCTTTGAAATGAGCAAGAACATAAAAATGTTTGTAAAGCAATTTGAATTTTTGCTAATATTTTAAGATTCTTTTCCCTTTCCTATATTTAAAGGAAATTTTAGGAAGTCACCTTACTAAAACTCTTCAGAGTTAACTTGACTTTCATAGTTATAATTATTTCAATAATATTTTATTAGTAAGTTATATAATATAGTAATAAATTTTACTGGCAAAAACAGGTTTGGGGACACATATCTGATTCTGGTAAGCATTCCTATCAACTGTTGCAAGCAAATGACATGGTTGTATTAAAGAGTAGCCTGATTACTAGAGTTCAGAATATTTGGGACATTAATCAGTATGATTTATGGGAAGAATGGAGAACTTTAGTTAATGAGGCTATTTGGTTACTGTTGGAGGTTAGTTAAGAGAGCTTTTCTATTACAAAATTTCATGTCCAACAGGAAATGCTTGCCCCTCTCCCCAGCTTTTAATTCCATAATGATTTATTGTACTACCAATTATTTTGTTTTCCTTTTTTTCTCTCCTGAGTATTGTCTACTAGAGTACATGCCCAAAAGGAGATGAATTATGTCTTGTTCATCTTTACATTTTTTTAGATTCTCCTGACATAGACCTTGTACACATGGAATTTTGCTGAATAGATGAATGTTGCTTTAAAGGAACAGTGATCATTTCTTAGTAAATTAGAAATAAATGTACACTTCAGTGTGTTATGTACTTGTATTCCTTTTGAAGAACTTAGGAAATGTAGCTGATGGAAAAAAATTATATGTAATCTGTTGCCTAATTTGTAATTTTTCCCCAAAGAAAATGTGAAGAAAAGATTCAGAAAAAAATAATGCCGAGATTATTTCTAAAAATTATAAATTTATTATTTATATTTAAAAATCACATATTTTTATAATATGTTTCAGTTGCTTATAAGTTAGAAATATTCTATAAAATCTATATTTCTACTCATATAGATTGCATTTTTAGTTTTGGATACATGTATATTTATTGAAAGAGGCCTTTATTGATAATTAATGTCACCATAAATTCCAAGTAATTATCTTCTTAAAATAACGTTCAAATTTGTTATCAAAAGCAAGAAATCATGGATTTAAATCATTATAAGTGTTCTAAAGCCAAAAAATGTAAAAATCCTATAAGGATTTCATCAGCTCTCATAGAAAACCACTAAGCTGGTCTTTTCCCCCCCTGGAGTTCTGGGGATTGAATCCAGGGCTTTGCACATGCTAGATAAATGCTCCACCACTGAGCTACAACCTCAGCCCCAGAACACCACTGAACTGGGATTAAATTAACCAATGTTCTATGAAAACTAGGAGAGTACCTAGGATGGAGTGTTCAATACATATTTCTTTTTTTTGTTTGTGGTACTGGGAATTGAACCCAGAGGCATTCTACCTCTGAGCTACACCCCAAGACTGATTTTATTTCTTATTTGGAAACATGGTCTCACTAGGTTTCTGAGACCCTCACTAAATTGCTGAGGCTGTCCTCAAACCTTCTATCCTCCTGTCCCAGCCTCCCAAGTACTAGGATTACAAGTGTGTGCCACCATGCCCGGCTTCAATACATGTTTCTAAATTGATTAATTGATTGCCTCAGTGGAACACAAATTGAATTTAAAACTTTTGCCTCAATCAATACCCATACTCTGGGGCATTCCAAAAAGACTATTTTTTTCAAAGCTTCTCAAAACTGAAAATATCAGTAAAGTTTAAGCTAAATCCTGTAGAAGGATAAAACAGCATTTTTGAACATGGTGTAATTAGTTCAGCTGCAATCAGTAAAAAAATTAATAATAAGATGCATACTTCTCAGAGAATAATATCAGTTTGGTTCAGCTTCACAAGGCTTTTTCATACATGGGCAAGAATGTCACCAACAAAAGAATGCCAAATCTGACCTGGGTGTATTCCATGGTCCCTTGTTATCTGCAGTCTCGTTTTCCAGTTTCAGTTACCCATGGTAAAATATGGTCCAAGAATTCGGGGCTGCTGCTCTCACATCTTGAGGTGGCCCATGTTTCCCTGAACATGTTTCCCTTTTCCTTGAATTAAACTTCTGTCTTTTCTCTGACTGGCACATGTTGAAATTCTTTTTTACACAGACCCAAGGACCCTGGAGACACTGAGGTGAGTTTCCCCTTCCCAGGCCAGGGAACTCCTTAGGAATCTCCAAGGAGCCATCGAGCTCACCCTGACAAAACTTTTCCAAGCTTGTCCCATAAGCCAATTCCAAAAGCTTCTAAGCACATCACCAGATATGGTCACAGCCATGACCACATTCATCAGTATTACTTTTCTGGGCTAGCTAGCTTTCTGTCACCATGCATGTATGTCTATATCACTTTGAACCTTACTATGAGGTATAATTACAATGCACCAATAAAAGTATGTTTAAGAGACCTAAAAAATCAATTTAAAGAAGAAATATTTATTTTTGTTCATTGTTATCAAGGTTTCATTCCATGATTGATTAGCTCCATTGCTTTTGGGCTTGTGGCAAGGCAGAAAGAACATCATGATGGGGAGTATGTGGTGGAGAAAAACTGCTTACTTCATAATGGCCAGAAAGCAGAAAAAAAAAGGAAAACAACACACACAAAAAGAGAGAGAGAGAGAGAGAGAGAGAGAGAGAGATAGAGGCTGAGGTCCCAACATCCCCTACTTCTTCCACTAGACCCCACCTCCTAAATCTTACATCACCTTCCAATAACAAAACAGTGAGCAAACCTTCAACTCATGGACTTTGGAGGACATTTAAGGTCCAAATCATAACAATACATATGCGTGCAAAGGGAAAACATGGTGTATACAAGGTGCAGTAGTATACATGGTTTCATGCATCCACTGGGGGTATTTTAATATCCTCCAAGAATAAGGGGGGGACTCCTATATATATAAATGAATTTATCTTTTTAATGTGATCAACAGGATTCACTATAGAAATATGGAGGTACTTTATAATAGTGAAGGGAATGAAAATATAAATCACTGAAGAAAACTTATTTTCTAATCATTGCATTTTCTATTCGTATTTCTTGCAAATGTTCTTCATTATTCATATAGGAAGCCAGAGAATTCCTAGCATTGTTAGCAATCTGGTTCTTCTTACTCTACAACAATGACTATTTTCAGACCAAATTGCAGGGGGGAAAAAGCAGTAATAAAGTATGTGGTGACTATTCACAATTAAATAAAAACATCCGTGATAACTATGTGTCCCTACTTTGTGCATTCCTATATCTATATATGTTCCATCACACTTTTATTTTAAATTATTTAAAGTTTCTGTCTCAATGGTCATACCACTGTGTGCAAGGATCTAACTTCATTTTATTTTTTTATTTTTATCTTTATATGCCTAACACTGAGCTTGCTTCTCAGCAGATAATAGACATTCAGTAAATGTTAAATTAACACAAGTGACAAATGAAAACCAGTAAATATGGAATGAATTACAAATTATAAGTAAATGATTGAATGTTCCTGCAAGGTGTTAAGAATTCAAAGATAAATTATATATCTATACCAAAGTAATATATTCATTATGTTTTAAAGAAGACAAGTAGATACACAATTCATCAATACTGAAAGCTGGGCTGTTCATAAATCCAGCTAGATTATTCATAAAAGTTCTAGAGGAAGACAGGAGAGATAATGATGAATTCTGGTAGTGGTCAATAAGATATAAGGATTAAGCAGATCTTGGCAGAGAAACTAATAAGTTGAGTCAAGTTTGGAAGGACATATAGGAATTTCATTTCAGACAGAAAGGGAGAAGTATGAGCAAAAAGTTCAGACAGCGATATACCACTATAGTGCATGTACATAGAAACACACATACACACACACACACACACACACACACACACACACAAACACACACACCCATCCCACTAAGGCATGTAATCATGTATGCTTAGTACTTCAGGTTATAAATGTAACGGGGAAATTGAGTCAGGGGTTGCACGAGAAATCAAGGCTTAGCAAGCAGAGTGCAAAAGGCACTTTATTGCGCTCCTGGGCGAGGTCTGCTGACCAGTAGGGCTCTCAGTCAGCAGAGTCGCGCCCAGGTGAGAAAGGGAGGGCATCTTTATAGCAGGGTCTGGGGTCAGGGTCAGTGGGGCCGAAGGACGTCATTCTTCTCGTGAGAACAAAATAGGTCCTCTCACAAGATCTGAAGTCTGCCACGTCTCCACTTCTGCCTTCCTGGGCTCCCGGGTTCCCTATCCCAGCTGCAGGAGTGAGGGGGAAGGGGAAGAGGAAGGGAAGGGGGAGGGGACCCGACCTAACATCCCGGCCTTTTGGTGATAATGGGTGATGACCGAGTCAGTAACTGCTTCTGGCTGTCAAGGGGCGTTGTTATAGGGGCCCATTGGCCAGAATAGGTCGGGTTGGTCGGCGGTGGATTGGGGGGAGTCAGAAGTCAGCAGACGAGTATATGGCTGGAGCAGGAGTTGGTTAAAGGTAACCCTGGACATTTCGGTGATGCATGTCTGAATGAACCTTAGGAGGCAAGGAGCTAGCAAAAAGAAAAGGCAAATAATTAAAACTGGTCCCAGGAAAGGAGCAAGCCAGGTGACCAGTAGAACCATTCTAAGTGTGAGGTAGACTGCTGGAACCGCGTTTTTAAAATTTCGCTTAATTTGGTCAGAGTTTGGACATTTTCCTCTACTAGACCTGATTCATTAATATAGTAACAGCATTCTTCCCTGAGAAAGAGATACACACCACCCTTTTCAGCAGTGAGCATATCCAAACCCCGTCTGTTTTGGAGAGTTACCCTAGCAAGGGAGGTAATTTGTCGCTGGAGTCAGGCCAGCGAGGAGGTTGTAGACTCAAGGGCCAATTGGATATGGTCCTGGAAATCTTGGGTGGAGATGAGGCTATGTCCCAGTGCTCCACCTGCCAACCTTAGAGAGCCAACAGAAGTCACTAAGCTTGCTCCCAGCAGAACGGGAAGAAAAATGGCTCTCTTTGCCTACAGGTGAGGAGCTATGAGCCAAGAGAGTTCACCTTCCCCATAAGAGTAAGCTGTGGAATCACCATTGTTAGTATGCAGGGGCCTGGAGTAGAAGAGTTAGTGCAGGTGTATAGTGTCCGTTGCACCAAAGAAAAGTTCCCTGAGGAGCCTGGGTTTGGGTGGAGGTCAGTGTTGTGCAATTGCCGAGCTGGAGATGGGAACCAGTTACAGAGTCAGGGCTTCCATAACACTGGACAGGACTAGACTCATTTAGCCCTGAGGTCCACAAAAGGACATTTTGCAAGGGGGTTTGGCAGGCTGAAGTGTTTGACCCAGCCATAGAAGCCATGGGCACCACTGCCAGAAGAGGCCTTTGTAGGGAGGCACAAAGAAAGCGGTGACCAGACCTGGGACGTGTTTAAAAACTTGATGGTTAGTTGGACCATTTTGATCCAAGTGCAGATGGTCCATGTGGGCAGAAGTTGTTCCTGCAGGGTTTGCTCTGCATCCAGGATGTTGGTGTGAACCTGCACCTGGGCACTGGCCGGCACATAGGCACGGGAGATATATACCGAGCCCGATGGTCCTGATGTAAGCCCAGACCAGTACAGCTTGCCTGTCACTCCCGAAGCCCATCTCTGGTCCCATGGGAGATATATAGTGAGCCCGATGGTCCAGATGTAAGCCCAGACAAGTACAGCTTGCCTGTCACTCCTGAAGCCCATCTCTGGTCCCATGAATCATACATTTTGACTATGACCCTTTTAGTGTTTGGTTTGTATCCCAGATACACTATTTGGGGTTTATTCTTTTTTCCTGATCCTAGCACTTCAGGATAATTTAGCTTGATTCTGTGCATGTTGCAGTAGGCTTTATAGCATCCTCCATAAACCTCTACCTGGGTTAGGCAGTATGGGTCAGTCTGGTCAAATGGAAAACAAGCCTCTGGGTCAGAAGCATCAGTAACAGATTTAAGGGAGAGTTCAATACTTATGGCTGTCTGGCATCCCAAGAGAGAACACTGTGCCGACCCTGCCTTGTGGTTGGTCCAACGGTTTTTGGAGGGGGACAAATAGGTCTCCTGCACGGTGAATTCCCAGACATAAACAGGTGGGCCTGCTGAAACAAAAGCATTAAAGAGAGTTATGCTGAGAAAGACGGAGCTTAGTGGGCCCCAACACTGTGCAGGAAAATTTTTCATGAGGCTGTTGTAATGGAGCCCTTTTTAGCCGAGTGAGGTGATGCCAGTTGGGGTCACTCAGCAGTTTGGCCGAAGTGGGTGTGGTAAGAATCACTGTGAAGGGCACTGTCCACCGCAGTTGGAGGGGCTTTCGTTGTAGTGATTTGAGAAGGACCTGGTCTCCTGGTGTGAGGGCTTTGGCTGCCAGGTGTGAAGTTACCTCTTTGGTCCCAGGTTTGGGGAGATACTGGTCAGTGTGTTCCAGAGGAGGTGCCTGAGAAAAGACAAGTAAGGGAGATAGGAGGCCAAGGGAGGAGGCTCAGAGGGGAGGGAGTGGTTGAGAAGGAAAGGGTGACCATACATTAACTCAAAGGAGCTCATAAAGGTGGGGCCTTGAGGGGTGGCCCTTATGTGAGCCAAGGCCAATGGTAGAAGCTCAGGCCATGATACTCGCAGCTCTAAGGAAAGTTTTGTCGGGTGATTTTTGAGTACACCATTCATCCTTTCTACTTTCCCTGACGACTCTGGTCAGTATGGGATGTGGAGATTCCAAGAGATACCAAGGGTTTGCGCCACCTGTTGAATGACTTCAGAAGTAAAAGCTGGTCCATTGTCTGACTGCAATTAGTTAGGCAGTCCAAATTGAGGGATAATGTCTGAGCACAAGACTTTAGTTACCGTGCCGGCCGTCTTGTCTCTGGAAGGGAAGGCCTCCACCCAGCCTGTTAAAGTATCAACTATGGTGAGAAGATTTTTGTGCGAGGGCATGTGTGTGAATCGATCTGCCAGTCTTGTCTTGGCAGATGTCCTCTCATCTGGTGGGTAGGAAAAGAGGGGCGTAGGCTTCCTTGAGGGGAGACGGCGGCGCAGGTAGAGCAGGAGGCACTGACCTTACCAGTCAGCTGCCGTAGGTGAGGAAAATAAAATAAGGGGTTTAGTAAATGTTTAAGTGCCATTGGTCCCATGTGTAGGGAGTTATGGAAGAGGGTGATGACTGCCTCTGCCTGGGCCTCAGGTGGGGCAATCTTGTCCTGCAGCATAAGCCATCCGTCCTCTGTGTAGGATGCCCCGAGTTTGGCCAAGTGACTCTGCTCCTCCAGGCGATAGCTGGGCATTATTGTAGGAAGAGTCAGAAATAGAATAGAGGCTGGTGGCTTTAGTTCTGGTGTTGGGACAGTTGCCTTGCCGTATAATCGGCCTTGTTGTTTCCTTTCATTACAAAAGAAGAATCTGCTTGATGGCTTCAGCAGTGGATGATGGCTAGCTCAGACTGGAGAGAGAGATAGTTTAGAAGCTTTTTAATTAAGGAAGCGTTGACAATAGGGGAGCCCTTAGTGGGGAGAAATCCCCATTCTCTCCAAATGGAAGCATGGCAATATGCAATTAAAAAGGAATATTTGGAGTCAGTATATATGTTTGCGTGCTTATCCTTAGCCAGGTGCAGGGCTCGGGTTAAGGCAATTAGCTTGGCCTTTTGGGAGGTGGTGCCATCCGGGAGCCTGGCAGCCTCAATAACCTGGGTTAGGGTGAACACCCACCGCATAAGCCGCTTTTCTCCTTCCCTCAATGTCAGGGACAGAGCTGCCATCAATGAAGTAAGTGACGTCTGGATTAAGGAGGGGGGTGTCTTGGATGCTGCCTAGGGTTTAGCAAGGGCCTCAATCATGTCCAGACAGGAGTGAGAGTCAGAGGAAGGGGGACAGGGGCCCGAGCTATGGCTTAGTGGGAGAAGAGTGGCTGGGTTGAGGGCCGAGGAGTGTGATAGTTTGATGTCAGGATTTTCCATGAATAATAGACATAGCTCCTGGATGCGAGAAGGAGACAGGAGAGGAAGCGCCCAGGGAGAGAGCAGGTCTTGGAGCCTGTGTGGGGAAAGAACCTGTAAGGGCTGCTGAAGACAAATTTTGAGATCCTCTTTGGTAAACGTGGCAGCCGCTGCCAGGGCTCTAAGGCAAGGTGGCTATCTGTGAGAAGTGGGATCAAGCTGTTTGGAAAAATAGGCAAGTGGTGTGTGGGTTGGCCCAAGAGGTTGGGTGAGAACCCTCACGGCTATCCCTTGTCTCTCATCAGTGTATAATAGATATGCCTTTGTGGGATTGGAGAGCAAGAGAGGAGGAGATTTTATTTATTTATTTATTTATTTTTTTTTTTTTGCGGTACCGGGGATTGAACCCAGGGGCGTTCTAACTCCGTGCTACACCCCCGGCCCTATTTTTTATACTTTATTTTGAAACCGGGTCTCATGAAGTTGCAGAGGGCCTCACTAAGTAGAGAGAGAGAGAGAGAGAGAGAGAGACAGAGAAAGAGAAAGAGAGAGAGCTGAGGCTGGCCATGAACCCGGATCCTCTGGTCTCCACCTCCCAAAGTACTGGGATTACAAGCGTGCACCACCATGCCTGGCTGAGGAGGAGATTTTAAGAGGGCCTCCCAGAAAGGCTCAGCAGATGGATGAGGGTGAGGTGAGGGGGCCAACGGGGATTTCTTTGGTAGCCTCATATAATGGTTTGGCCAGAATTGAGAAGTTAGGAATCCAATGTCGAAAGAACCCCACAAAGCCTAAGAAGGACTGTATCTGATCAGCCGAGGTAGGTGGTTGTAAATCTCATAAGGTTTTGATCTGGTCAATGGTTAGGCCCCGGGTGCTTGGGGTGAGGTGCAGACCCAGGTACCTCACCTCAGGCACTGACAATTGGGCCTTGTGTGGGGCCACCCTGTAGCCCTTATCTCCAAGAAAGTTAAGGAGATGAGCAGTGTGCCATTTGGATATTTCCAGGGAGGGGCTGCATAGAAGGAGGTCATCTACATATTGTAGGAGAGAGTTTGGGGGTAGGGGGCAGTGGAGGAGGTCTTGAGCTAAGGCTTGACCAAACTGGTTTGGGCTATCTCAGAAACCTTGGGGAAGGACAGTCCAAGTTAGCTGTTGAGCGACCTGTGTATCAGGCTCTTCCCATGTAAAGGCAAAGAGGGGGTAAGAATCAGGATGTAGGGGGATGGCAAAAAAAAACATCTTTAAGGTTGAGAATGGAAAAATGGGTGGTGGATCTGAGACAGGAGGGTATAGGGGTTGGGGACTACTGGGTGGATTGGGACCACTGCGCCATTGATCAGGAGGAGGTCTTGGACCAGACAATAAGCACCATTAGGTTTTTTTACAGGAAGGATGGGTGTATTGTAAGGGGAGTTGGTGGGGATGAGCAGACCTTGGGCTAACAGGAGAAAGATAATAGGTTTAAGTCTACCTCTGTGGTGGTGGGAAATAGGAAACTGAGAGCGAGTGGGAAAAATGGAGGGATCACAAAGGAGAATTTGAACCGGGGTATGGTGGGTTGCTACTACCAGTGTAGTGGTGTCCCACATGATAGGGTCAACAAGGTCTGTGGGTAGTGGGGGTTTGGTAGCTTGAGCAATTATTAGGAATGGGTGGGTAACTACCATGTCATCAAAGTGGCAGGACAGGAGGGCCTACTGTCAATCCCCTGAACCGATATTGGAGAAGGGAAGCTAGGACCCGAGAAGGATGAGTAGGTAGCCCCTGTGTTGACCAAGAAGGAGATCGGCTTACCCACTACCTTGAGAGTTACCCTGGGCTCGGCAAGGGTGATCAGGGTTGTTGAGTCCAGGAACTGTCAGTCTTCAGCCAGGCTGAGCAGGGCCAGCGGCAGGGCCTCCAGTGGCGGGGCCTGGTCTGGAAGGGTGGTCCCCATGCGTTGAGGTGATGGGGGCTCACCACTTTTCCAAGGGCAATCACTTTTCCAGTGGCCCTCCTGGCCACACACTGGGCAAGGTCTGGCTGGTGGTCATGGCTGTGGGCAGTGGTTAGCCCAGTGCCCTTGTCAGCCACATTTGAAGCAGGCTCCTGGAGGCACTTGTCACTTCTGTCCTTCACCCCTAGGTGGTGCTCACCACCCAGGGCACTGAATCACTGTTGCTGGCCGCAGGGCTGCTACCAAGGCTTTTGTCTGCAAATCTACCTTCTGCCAAAGCTGGGTGGCCCACTCTAGCTCAGCCTGTTCCTCTCGGGAATTGAAAACTTTAAAGGCCATGTTTACCAGATCTCGGATAGGGGTTTGAGGGCCGTCCTCTGCCTTTTTTAGCTTTCTGCGAATATCAGGGGCCGACTGTCCAATGAAATGGGTTGCTAGCACTACCAATCCTACCTCACTAGAGGGGTCCAGGAAGGTATAAAGGGAGAACACTTCCTGGAGTTGATTTAGAAAAACAGCCGGGTTTTCATGTGGGCGCTGAGTAACCTCCTTAAGCTTATCATAGTTAACAGCCTTATGAGAAGTAGCCCTCATACCATCAAGGAGGCAGAGGATTATGTAGTCCCTCTTTTTAAGTCCCTCCCCACCACCATTAAGGGTAGGCTGATAGTCCCAGTGGGGGTCCTCAGGGGGCACAGCGACCCTACCAGTGGGCAGAGTAGGGTCAGTGAGGTGAGCCTGGTCTGCCCATTCTTGAGCGGCCCTTAAGATACGGTTGTGCTCATCAGGGGTTAGGGTAGAGGTTCAAATAACATGGAGGTCTTGCCAGGTGAGGTCATATGCTTGGACAAGGTACTGGAATTCCTTAATGAACGTGGATGGGTTGGAGGAAAAGAAACCTAACTTTCTTTCAATTTGGGAAACGTCTGGGAGGGACAAAGGAACATGGATGCGGACGAGCTCTTCAGCACCAGCTACTTAGCGGAGGGGAGCCATGAGAGAGGAAGGATCTTTAGAGCGGGTATGGTGGCTTACAGGGGAAGGAGAGGGGTAGGTAAGGGAAGGACCCTTGAGGGAGGAAGGAGAGGGTGAGAGTAGTGGGTTAGAGAGGGGAGGAGTTGGGGGAGTGTCGGAAGGTGGGGAGAGGTGAGAGAGGGAGGGGTAGATGGAGGAGGCCGGAGGGGTGGGAGAGGATGGAGAGGGAAGTGTAGGAGGTGCAGCATTAGGAGGAGAGGAAGGGGAAAGGTGGGAGTATGGCGGCAGTCGGGGAGGGAGAGAGAGATCCTGCGGGTCCGGGGTGGAGTCACAAGCTGGCGGCTGTAACTCTGCTGGGTCTGGAAGGGACTGCTGGGGGGGAGGGGAAGTTGGAGGAGGGAGTGGAGGATTGGGCGGAGGCCAGCAGGACTTGTGCAGTAGAACAATGGGAACAGGAGCACAAGGAGAAGAAAGCTTGAATGTAGGGAACCTCCGACCACTTTTCAGACCGCTTACAAAAACTAGAGAGATCAGTTAGGATGTTAAAATTGAGAGTTCCATTTTTGGGCCATCAAGAACCATTGTCCAATTGGTACTGGGGCCAGGCTGTGTTACAAAAGAAATGGAGGCGCTTAGGGCATAAATCCTCCAATAGCCCCAAAGTGCAGAGATTAGATAGGAGGCAACCCAGAGGGGACTGGAGGTCCACTTTGGAATTTCGGTTACCCATGTCTAGCTTGTGGATGGTAATGAGAACCCAGAAACAAGCATCCTGTGACCTTTTTAATGTTGGATGGGAAAATGAAGAACAGGAAAACAAGCATCCCCGTTATCCTCATCAACGTTTGTCAGTGGGGCAGAGAGACAGAGAGAGAGACAGAGAGAGAGAGACAGAGAGAGAGACAGAGAGAGAGAGACAGAGAGAGACAGAGAGAGACAGAGAGAGAGAGACAGAGAGAGACAGAGAGAAACAGAGAGAGAGACAGAGAGAGAGAAAGGGGACGTCTTCACCCCGTCTTAGGGCCAGATAAGGACAACCTGGCTGTCCGGGGAACTCTGACGCAGCCACGCGTTTGGAAAACAGAAACCTGATGGAATCCTGCAAATTTGAGGTGGAATGTAATGGGAACTCACCCTGTCTGCATGAGACTGGTTAAGATGGAAGTCAGAGAGTCCTGGTCTGGGGAGCCGAGGGGAGGGCTAAGGCCCAGGGCCACGGGGGGGGGGGTACCTGGGCCCGAGGCAAATGCCTTCTACCCTCGACTGTGGGTTCTGGCACCAAATGTAACAGGGAAATTGAGTTGGGGGTCGCACAAGAAACCAAGGCTTAGCAAGCAGAGTGCAAAAGGCACTTTATTGCGCTCCTGGGCGAGGTCTGCTGACCGGTAGGGCTCTCGGTCAGCAGAGTCACACCCAAGTGAGAAAGGGAGGGCATCTTTATAGCAGGGTCTGGGGTCAGGGTCAGTGGGGCCGAAGGACGTCATTCTTCTCGTGAGAACAAAGCAGGTCCTCTCACAAGATCTGAAGTCTGCCACGTCTCCACTTTTGCCTTCCTGGGCTCCAGGGTTTCCTATCCGAGCTGCAGGAGTGAGGGGGAAGGGGAAGGGAAGAAGGAGGGGACCCTACCTAACAATAATGATCTCATTCCCTACCTAAATTTAACATCTAAGATCATCCTATTTTCTCTGTCCAGTAAATATTATTTTCAATATTCTTTCAAAACTGCATTATGAGCATTTCTATTGTTGATTTAGCTTCCTCATAAGGTCTATTTCACTCTTATGGGGAATCCCACTAAAAGTTCCACATTATATCTGAAAAAAAATATATGAAGAAGCAGCGTTCCACACTTGGAAAAGAGCTCAATGAAATGCATTATTAAAAGTTGTTTGCTCTAAGAAAAAAAATCTACAGATTTATCAGTGTTCTCAATGGATCATTTTCTTTAGTGATATTAAAATGATAATCTTTCTTATATATAACAAATTCAGCAATGAAATAAACTCCATTTTGTATACCCATGAGAAGCTGATCTGACTCTCTGGAAACATATATCTTCTAGAAAGTTCATCCTCCACTTCCTGAAAAGAAAGCAGTCTGGCATAGTAGAGGGGGCTTGAAAATATGGCAGTGAAAGATGCACCAAAAAAGTGTATCTCTGCTTCTAGGCAACAATTGAACTGGAACTGATAAAATCATTTTCATGCAACTATTTTGGAATTCTGGGGTCTATCAAAGCCTTGCAACTTCCAGGAGGGAAAGCTTGGATTGCAACTTCTGGTTAATTTTGGTTAATTTTAGCTTAATAGCTGAAAAGCAGCAACTATGCATCTGCCATCCCTCAGCCTATCCACTTCTTTGTGGAGCAGCTTGCTCATGATCTTCAGGAGCCAGGTGGACTGTTATGAGTAATGGGCCACAAGGTCCTAAGAACAGTAAGTCATGTCACACACAGTTTGTGTCTTTCCACAATGTCAAGAGGCTTCTTCAACACTTGAAGATTAAAGCATACAGGAACTTATCAGGAAATTGTCTAAGTAAAGTTAAACTAAGTTCAGATTCTGGATGGCTGTTTTGCCAATGCCAATTAGCAATGAATGAGAATCAACCAATATACTTTACACTAGCAAATCTAACAATTTAGGTCGAACACATATGTTAGACAACACATAAATTTATATATTTAGAGCATTTCAAATAACTAGCAAAATAACACACTACAAACAAACGGGGAGTAGGGAATAAGGACCCAAGTCCAGGAATGGAAGACGAGATTCAGTAGTTGACCAGGGTGTAGAGCAGGCTGGAGTCACACTGATCCTTGGTCAGTGAGAAAAGCAGGACCGGAGCCCAGTCACTGTTGTAGTGTAAGCAAAGCTCAGCGCACTACTTGTAGGAAAAACTGTCCTTTTATAGGGCTTTCTGTGGGTGCTGCCAAGTGTCTCGCAAACTCATCCAAGCTTATCGACCCCAATCAGACTCCTGTCAGTAGCCACAAATGTATTGATGACATTAAGTCTATCAGAAGTGAGGAGGCATTTTAGATCCAAAGGTCCGTTATCAACTGCAGCACAGGCAGGCTGGTCTGAGCCCTAGGCTGACATGTCCAGACAAGTTGTTTGAGTTTCTGAAGTTGTCTGAGCTATACGCTGACGTGTCTAAAAAAGTTGTTTATGAGTTCCTAAAAATTATTTTATATCCCATGCTCTATACATGGACGAAACCAGCTCTGGCTCCCAAATATTAGGGATCCATGCTCTGATCACTGACTGCTGCTTTTGATCACAGAAGTGCAAACAAAAATGTGGTAGCGGCTGGGCCTGGTGGCGCACGCTTGTAATCCCAGTACTTTGGGAGGTGGAGACCGGAGGATCCAGGTTCGCGGCCAGCCTCAGCTCTCTCTCTCTCTCTCTCCCTGTCTCTCTCTCTCTCTATCTCTCTCTCACTACTTAGTGAGGCCCTCTGCAACTTCGTGAGACCCGGTTTCAAAATAAAGTATAAAAATAGGGCCAGGGGTGTAGCGCGGAGGTAGAACGCCCCTGGGTTCAATCCCCAGT
>PVJS01036266.1:0-20543 GCA_004027185.1 Glis glis
AAAAAAAAAAAAAAAAAAAAAAAAAATTGTAGGGAGGTCACACATGTAGAGGAGTGGAATGGAATACATTTTATTTTATGAAATTAAAAAAATTATGCTATTCTTTTCTCATTTTACTAAGGATAGGTGAAAACATCATAACCCAGCATGGATCCAAGGACTGTTATTTAGAAACCACAGGCGACCTGTTCTGCAGGGTCCCTTCTGGTTCTAACATTCTAGAAATAAAGTGCCTTAGGATCCTCATTCTCTCTCAGTGTTAACTTGGACAAGTAGCCAATTATGACACCTAGAGCACCCCTTCTCAGGAGCCACCCAGTGCTGGTTCCTCTCCAAGTTTATCTCTTCTTCTCCATCTGCACCCCAACTTCCCACATCATTGGATGCCCACAAGCACATATATACCATCAGAATGACTAGGACAACCAGGGAATTCTCTTTAGGGATTTTATGTTAGACATTAATAGCTTAGTGAGTTTAACTTTTATTTATTTATTATTTATTTATTTATTTATTTATTTATCGGTACTGGGGATGGAACCCAGGGGCCTTCTACTTCTGCCCTATACCCCTAGCCCTATTTTATTTTTAATTTGGAAACAGGGTCTCACTAAGTTGCTGAGAGCCTCGCTAAATTGCTGAGGCTGGCTTCCAACCTACATTCTTCCTGTTTCAGCCTCCCAAGTACTGGGATTACAAGCGTGTGCCACCGCACCCAGCTTGACTTGCTTATTGAAAACTCCCCCACTCTTAAGTCAATGAGTTGCATCTTTAGAGGTCATTTCCCAGAAGTTCAGGACGTAGTGCTAACTACCTCGTACCTCAGTCTCTTCTGCAAATAAAGACCAAGCCAGCATAAATATGTCTCTATCGTTGATTTTGTAAGCTCGCCTTTAGGGCTCTACCCTAAAACTACACTTGAATAGAGGCTGAGGATGTAACTCAGTGGTACAGTGCTTGCCTAGCCTGTGTTCTGGGTTTGAACCCCAGCATCACGAAAACAAAATCCACACTTGAATAGAAGCACTAAACTCTATGTATGGCGTCGGGGCGGTGTGGCTGGAGTAAAGGAATGGGCCTACAGTCCGGCAGGGTGGGAGGGGCGGGGAGCGGTCAGAGTTCAAGCCGGCCCCGCCCTCCACACGCTCCCCTTTTAAAATCTCGCGGGCCTGCCTTGCGCAGGCGCAGTACTGCTTAAGCGCCATCCGCGCAGGCGCAGTACTGCTTAAGCGCCATCCGCGCAGGCGCAGTACTGCTTAAGCGCCATCCGCGCAGGCGCAGTACTGCTTAAGCGTCATCCGAGCAGGCGCAGTGGCGGGGGATGGCGGAGTTGATTCCTTTTGCGGTTCCCACCGAGAGTGACAAAACCTTGTTGGTGTGGGAGCTGAGCTCTGGACCTACGGCCGAGGCCTTGCAAGTGAGCCGGGGCCAGGGAGGAGGGAGGAATGGAGAAAGCCGTCCACCCGCTGACTGCGAGTTCCAGAGCCCTGCCTTACTACCCCACCCTTCTCCGAGCCTCGGCTGAAGGGACTCTTAGCTCTAGCGGGGACCCCGACAATCATCTAGCCCCAACAGATTTTACAGAGACCCAGAGAGGTACCGCTCACAACCAGTGCATGTGGCCTTCTCATGCTTCTCAGCAAAATGTCGCCTCGTTTGTAAGAGGAAAACTTGTTCATAAAGTCCGAAGTGTTTTGAGTCGCCCCCTTCGTGGAGAATGGGCTCCGGGAGTACGAGGGAAGGCGCAGTTTTGTTTTCAGAACGTGAGATTTCATGCACTTAACTTTGACGTGGGGTCACCCCACAGCATTCTCTGTTCACAGTGTTCTCCCAGTTTGGCCTTGTGTATTCAGTCCGGGTCTTCCCAAATGCTGCAGTGGCCGGTCCTGGTTTCTATGCTGTCATCAAATTTTATTCAGCAAGGGATGCCCAAAGAGCCCAAAAGGCCTGCGACGGGAAACCGCTTTTTCAGAAATCTTTAGTGAAGGTGGGTCCAAATGTGGATTTCCTAGCTCCACTGGAATGAAATGCTGAATTCAATAATAGGACAGGCCGGGCATGGTGCGCATGCCTGTAATCCCAGTACTTGGGAGGCTGAGACAGGAAGATTGCAGGTTCGAGGACAGCCCCAGCAGCATAGGGAGACCCTTTGCAACCTAGTGAGACCCTGTTTCAAAACCAAAAAAAAAAAAAAAAAGGTTAGGGGTATTGCTCAGAGGTAGAATGCCCCTGGGCTCAGTCCCCAGTACAAAACAAAACAAACCCAGGAATTTTTATGGGACTCTAGCTTACAGAAATATTTCAGATGCATTGCCACACGAATCCTTTGTTTCAGTCTTTGTTGTTTGTTCATTTGTTCTTACGTGAAGAATCTCATACTCAGGATGGTTAAGTGACTAGCTTAATTAAGGTTCATGACAATAACAAAGCTAGATGTTAAACCCAAACTTTTTTTTTTTTTTGTAGTATTGGGGATTGAACCCAGGAGCATTCTGCCCCTGAACTACAGCCTCAGCCCTATTTTATTTTTCACTTGGAAACAGGGTCTTGCTAGGTTGCTGAGAGTCTTACTACGTTGCTGACACTGGTCTTGAACCTGTGATCCTCCTGTTTCAGCCTCCCAAGTGCTGGGATTGCAGGTGTGCACTACCATGCCTGGCCTTATTGACCAGAAAATTTTTGCTTATATTTACTTTTATGGGGACTTAAAATGTATGAGCTTGACAAACTATTGTCAGTTGTAACATAAAGGATGCTTTATCATCATAACTCAAACTACCTATCAGAGCTCCCTTCAGTTCCCAGAAGATTGGCAAACTGTTGTTTAATGCATTCTAGAAACCCTATTCCATGTTAATATGCCAACCAATTTTGCTTTCCCAGAGGCTTGGGACAGTATCTCATTGTGTGCATCAATTCAACCACCTTTCCTTTTTCAAGGACCACCTCAATTCCTGATTGGCTACTTGATCTGGCTACTTGCTACTAACCTTGCTGCCTATTCTTGTCTAAATTGCTTTCCTCATAGATTTAACCTTGATTGAATCTGAGAACTCCACTCAGTGACTCAGGTATACTACCTCCACTTAGCTCCCCTGTCCAACACCTTCTTTTATCTGTGACCATGTCTCATAGCTACTCAGATAGTATAAGTGGTACTGGGAAGATTATGAAACAGTTACTTGGTATTATTTATGAGTGAGGAGTTTTTAGTGCTTTTTGGACATGGAGACCATTTCATAAACTTTTGTGAATTTCACACTGTAAAGCCCATCACTGATAGAATGATAAAGGAAGTGTTCAATAAATCAACATATACTTGAAAGGAGAAGGCATTCATATCAGATTTATTTACTTAGAGCCTTAGGTTCCCCTCCTCGTTATTATCTAGTTTAATTATAAATGTTCTTTAGTGCTTTGACAAGTAAACACAGTTCCTGTCTTTTTTTCCCTTTTATAAATACAGAAAACAGGATAATGCTCTTTTTGTGTTTTTGGGGGGGAGGGTGGTACTGGGATTGAACAGGGGCATTCTGCCTCCAAGCTACACCCCCAGCCCTTTTTATTTATTTATTTATTTGTGTGTTTATTTGTTTGTTTGTTTTTGCAGTACTGGGGATTGAACCCAGGGTCATTCTACCTCCAAGCTACACCCCTAGCCCTATTTTGTGTGTGTTTTATTGGGAATTCAACCCAGAGGCATTCTACCTCCAAGCTCCATCCCCGGACCAATTTTATTTCTTTTTTGGAAACAGGGTCTCACTAGGTTGCTGAGAGCCTCACTAAATTGCTGAGGCTGTCCTTGAACCTGCGATCCTCCAGTCTCAGCCTCCCAAGTACTAGGATTATAAGCATGTGCCACCATGCCCAGCTCCCCAACCCTATTTTTTATTCTTTATTTTGAAACAGGGTCTCACTAAGTTGCAGAGGACCTCACTAAGCAGCTGAGGCTGGCCGCAAACCTGTGATCCTCCTGTCTCAGCCTGCCAAGTACTGGGATTACAAGTGTGCACCACCATGCCCGGCTACCCTTTTTATTTTTTAATTTTGAAACAGGGTTTTGCTAAGTTGCTGAGGGTCTCACTAAGTTGCTGAGGCTGGCCTCAAACCTGTGATACTCCATTCTCAGCCTTTCAAGTACTGGGATTACAGGCGTGCGTCACCATGCCTGGCCAGGAAAATGTCTTAAAATAAAATCAAGGGGGGAAAAACCCTAACAAAAAGATAAAATCAAGGAAAGGTCTGAAGCACTTGAGTGCCCTCCCCCCCCAGTAGCATGAAGGAAAGTGATTGCCAGCAAGAACTGTGGCAAGGTTATCGAAGGTGATAACTGTCTATACTATCCAAGGGCTCATAGCTCTTCTGAAGTTTCCTGATTATCCAGAAAATCTCCACATTTTTTTTTTTGGGTGGTACTAGGATTGAACCCAGAGGCATTCTACCTCTGAGCTGCATCCCCAGCCCTTTTTTTGTTTTGTTTTGTTTTTAAACAGTATTGCTAGGTTGCTGAGTCTTGCTAAGTTGCTGAGACTGGTCTCAAACCTGCAATATTCCTGTCTCAGTCTCCCAAGCACTGGGATTACAGGCATGCGCCACTACGCCTGGCTAGAAAAGCTCCACTTTGACACACCATATAGGCCACCCTCCTCTACAAAACTGAACATTCAAAACTTAGCCTTGTTTCTCCTTCCTAGCAGGCAGCTTCAGTTGGAGAAAGGAGGGTTTTTTTGTTTGTTTGTTTTTGTTTTTGTTTTTGTGGCACTGAGAATTGAACCCAGGGGCATTCTACCTCTGAGCCACACCTCCAGCCCTGTTTTATTTTTTATTTTCAAACGGTCTCACTAAGTTGCTGAGGTTGGCCATGGCCTGTGATTCTCCTATCTCTGCCTCCCAAGTACTGGGATTACAGGTGTGAGCCGCCATGCCTGGCCACGGGTTTCATTATTTAATACTCATTTTTTCTTTCATTCACTCAATCAACAGACCATCAGTCCTCTTTTAGGGGGGTGGACACTGGGAATAAACCCAAGAGCATTCTACCTCTGAGTTACCCCCCAGCCCTTCATATTATTTTTATTTTGAAACAGGGTCTTGCTAAGTTGCTGAGGGTCTACGTCGCAGAGGCTGGCCTCAGACCTGTGATCCTCCTGCCTCCACCTCCCAAGTACTGGGATTATGGGTATGAGCTACCATACCCAGCTCAATCCTTTATTAGATGCCAAAAACTGTGCCTGGTTCTGGGGATGAGAAAAGAATAATATAATTGGTGTCTCAGTTACTTATAGAGCTTATAAACTAGTAGTAGAAGAAGATGCATAAACAAATCAATAAAAGATTAGTAATATTTTGACTTTATTTGTATTGTTTGAATTTATGAATATATTCATATACTACACTTTTTTTTTGCAGTACATTTTACCTCTGAGCTATACCCCCAGCCCTATTTTTTATTCTTTATTTTGAAACAGGGTCTCACTAAGTTGTGGAGGGACTCACTGAGTAGCTGAGGCTGGCGGGGAACCCACCATCCTCCTGTCTCAGCCTCCCAAGTACTAGGATTACAAACATGCACCACCATGCCCAGCTTACCACACTTTTTTTTTTGTGTGTGTGGTACTGGGGATTGAACCCAGGGGCATTCTACCTCCAAGCTACACCCCCAGCCCTGTTTTTTATTCATTATTTTGAAAAAGGGTCTCACTAAGTTGCTGAAGCTGGATTTGAAGCTGCGATCCTCCTGTCTCAGCCTCCCAAGTACTGGGATTACAAGCGTGCGCTACCACACCTGGCTTACTACACTCTTTTTAAAAATGAAAGAAGCATTCAAGAACTAGCTGTGTAAGAAATCCACAGTAAGGTATAAAATATTTAGAGAGGTAACACTCAGGAGATACTTATATTCTCAAAGAAGATTTTTTAATGCAGATGACACTGTAATAGTTGCAGTAGCTTATAAAATTCACAGAGGCATGTGCATTTCTCCTCTAATAGGGATGAGTAACTTGGAGAGGGAGTGGGTAGCAGGTTCATCTCATCTGCTCTTTGGGTCATGTTCTCAAGCAGGAGTGACTGGATGGAAAGACTGAAAGATACCTTTGCTCACTCACAACCCTATAATTTTTCTTTGTTGTTTCCTTAGTTGCTTTCATCATCACTATCACCACCAGAGGTCAGGGAAACCTTCCAATTAATCAGGCCCTGAAAATGATACAAAAAAGTACTATGGCTTATGCAGTGCTTAAAATGTTCTTTCTCTCCTATTTAATCTTCACAACCACTCTGTGAAATCAATATCAGTAAGTCTAGGGTGTATCCAAAATAAAATCTGGCAGGCTGTGATATTTGTGTCTATCTCTTGTGACTTTAGGTTCGTCTTGGCACCAGACATAAGGCAGTTCGACATCACACCCTTACCCTAAACAGCTCACGATGCCAAGAACTGGCAAATTACTACTTTGGTTTCAATGGATGGTCAAAAAGAATCCTCAAGGTAAACCCTGTAGATTTTCTTTACTACACTCTCCTTTCAACATCATAATCCTATGCTTTAGAAGGATTGAACGGGGTTGTGGGGAGGAGATGCGAGAGACCACCTACCACTGAGAGTAAGTGGATATATCTGAATGGGTCCACCATCTAGAATTAACAGTAATCATCTCAATCATTGGATGGCAGTGTCTATAATTTTCTCCAGTATTTATGTAATTAAAAAATGCTTGTCTGTACATAGTAAGTCATTTGCAAATCTTACTTGATTGTGAAGCGATAGGATACCTCAGTTGTTAGCTGGGATTATTGGAGTTTAGTTTTTATTTTTCTACATTAAAATCCTAGAGGAAGCCAGGTGTGGTAGTGAATGCTTGTAATCCCAGTACTTGGGAGGCTGAGACAGGAGGATTGCAGACTTGAAACCAGCCTCTGCAACTCATTGAGGCGGTCAGCAACTTGGTGAGATCCTGTTCCAAATAAATAAAATAGCTGGGCGTGGGGGTGCATGCTTGTAATCCCAGTACTTGGGAGGCTGAGACAGGAGGATCACAGGTTCGCAGCCAGCCTCAGCTACTTAGTGAGGCCCTCTGCAACTTAGACCCTGTTTCAAAATAAAGAATAAAAAATAGGGCTGGGGGTGTAGCTCAGAGGTAGAATGTCCCTGGGTTCAATCCCCAGTACCGCAAAATAAATAAATAAAATAAAATAGGGCTGGGGGTGTAGCTTGGAAGTAGAATGCCCCTGGGTTCAATTCTCAGCACTACACACACCTACACACACACACACACACACACACCAGAGGGAGCCAGGTGTGGTGGCGCACACCTGCAATTCCCGATACTTGGGAGGCTAAGACAGGAAGATCACAGGTTTGAAGCCAGCCTCAGCAACTTAGCAAGACCCCATTTCAAAATAAAAAAGTGGAGCTGGGAGTGTAGCTTAGATGTAGAATGTCCCTGGGTTCAATCCCCAGTATCTAAAAAAAGAAAAGAATTCTAGGGGGACTGAGTGTGTACCTCAGTGGTAGAGCACTTGCGTAGCACCTAGCGTGTATGAGTCACTAGGTTCCATCCTCAGCACTTGGGGGAAAATCCTAGGAAGGACCTTTAATTCAAAATCCTAACAGCTTCAGGAGCTCTCTGACTTTGAAGAAAGGGAAAATGAAGGTCTTGCGGCCCCACTGGAGAAGCAGAGCCTCAAGTTCTTCTGTGCGTTAGAGGTGGTGTTGCCGTCTTCTGAATGCAGGAGTTCTGGAGTTGGCATTGTGGAGGAGCCTTTGGATAAGCTGGAGGAAGGTCTGTTCTCAGTGCGGGGAGGGGAAGAGGAGAAGGATCTGTTTTATTTCTAGTGCGCACACACACACACACACACACACACACACACACACACATATGCATATATAAAAGATTATAATACAAAACTCAATGTGATTATAAAAAAAACCCTCACTTTTCAGCTACCTATCAGGTCCTTCCCTTGCTAAGCTACTGAAGTCCTGTGCAGATTTTTTATGCCTTACAATATAGGTTTTTTACCTTAGGCAATACCTGACAGATCTTTAACATTTGAAAATGGACCTCCTGCCAAGAAGCTTAGAAGGAAGTAATAGTTCTCCTGTTTTTGGTTAAGAATTTGGTTTATGCTAAAATACTTCTTCAAATACAGATCTCTTGCAGTCTTCACTTAGCAAAATCATCTAAAGATTTCCACAGACTTGTGTAAACATTCAGTTCTTTGCCTACTCATGTAAGGGCGTGAACAGAGAGAGAGTCAAATATAGATACCTAGAAAGGGTACTCCGATTGATACTGAGTTTTTTTCTAGAATCCATGGCCCTCCAGCTTAGGGTTTTAACTAACTCAGAGGCAGGACTGTTAGTGAGTGGAGTAGAGCAGGCTCCTGGGCTGATGCACAGGTAGGGGCCACATCATCTGCATTACCGCCAAACCTTTCTCAGTGTATGATTCCAGTCCTGAGGTGGAGGAGGCTAGGATCTGTAGGAATGTAGTTTCCACTTGTCCATTTGAAATCTGTGAATGATGTGAGACTTGTGCCAACTTCCTGGCTTAGCTCTTCCTTCTAGTACTTCAGGAAATTCTGGGTTAGATTGGGGCAGTGAAAATGGATCCTATCAGTTGTACTCAAAACAGCCATTTAATCAAACCTGTGATATGCCCACCTTTAATTGCTAGGATAATGACCTAAGAATCATGAATGTCCTTTTATCATTTAAATATAGAATGATTTTTGAGCCGGGCGTGGTGGCGCACGCTTGTAATCCCAGTACTTTGGGAGGTGGAGACCAGAGGATCCGGGTTCGCGGCCAGCCTCAGCTCTCTCTCTCTCTCCCTGTCTCTCTCTCTCTCTCTCTTTACCTAGTGAGGCCCTCCACAACTTTGTGAGACCCGGTTTCAAAATAAAGTATAAAAAAATAGGGCTGGGGGTGTAGCTTGGAGGTAAAACGCCCCTGGGTTCAATCCCCGGTACTGCCCAAAAAAAAAAAAAGAATGATTTTCATTCATACAGGTATTTTAAATCAATTTGTTTTGGTTGGATTTAGGACCATTGTCATTCCTCATGAAAAGGAAGACAGCTCAGAAGCTTGCTATTCAGAAGGCTTTGTCAGATGCATTCCAGAAACTGTCCATTGTGGTTTTAGGTAAGACTTTCTTGATTGTCCTTGAAGTACTTCAGTCTTAATGAACAAATAAACTCATTTGAAAAGGTAATTATGTGAAAATAGATATCTAAAACATTCTATATTATGATTTTATTCACTAAATTCTTTCATAGCAATGGCCTCAAATTTGTTCTTTGTGACATCTGTGAAAAAATGACCACAAATATTTCTATCCCCAGTTTATAGATGTAGAATGACTTCCTTCTGTTCATGCAGAAAGTGTTTGAGCCAAGTCTTTTTCAGTGCTTGCCTGTCATACAGAACAGTGATTATAAACTTTGAACACCTGGGTTTGAGTCCCAACTCTGTCTCTTAGATTTTAAATTTAATTTTAGGTTATATATAGCCAGAGAGATCATAGGTATTTAATATCTCTAAGCTGCAATCTCTTTATCTTCAAAATAGGGCTAGTAATCCTACCAACCTTATGGGGGATATGATAAAAGTAAATGAGATGATGAATGTAAAAAACTCAGATGCTTACATGGTAATCACACAAAATATGTTGACTATCATTATTACCATTTTTTCCTCTGGAATAAATGAATAAACTCTGTTGAATTAAGAATTCAGTTTCAGACTTATTTATTTACTTATAGTCTTGGGGATTGAACCCAGGGACATTCTACCTCCAAGCTACACCCCCAGCCCTTTTTATTTTCTTGAGGCTCTTTGTTAAGAGCTTCACTAAGTTGCTGAGGCTGGCCTCAAACCTGTGATCCACCTGTCTCAGTCTCCCAAGTACTGGGATTACAGGCGTGCACCACCACACCTGGCTCTCAGTTTTCATTTATGACACTGGTATCTTGGGTGAGTATGACTCTTATATAATAACCAGCTGCTTTCATGTGAGCCTTCAAAGTGGTCATGCTTTGAATGGTGTCATGTTCCCTCTTGAGTTCTACATTGATATGAATGTTACAGGCTATGCTCAAAGGAAATGTGATGATTAGCATAGCAGAGTTCCTAAACAGAACTGCTCCCCTGTGTCACAGCCCTGAAGGCTTAGAGACTGAGAAATCTTAACTGAGTTATCAGAGAACCTTATTTGCTTTGAGATGGCCCTAATTGGTTTCAGCCTTCCAATCCAGGTCGCCCTTCTAGTGAAAGTCTGACTTCCATGGTCAATGAGCAAGAATTTCAAACTAAATATTTAGGTTGCTTAATGTCTCCCTAATACACTAAGGTATCACTTGTATAAACTCAAAACTCTTTAGACCAAAAGCCTTATGGTTCTAGTTTGCTTTGAAGAAAGTTGTACTGTTTGTAAGGTAAGTGGGCCAGTTTCTGCTAATAAAAGGTTCCAGTGCTTTCTTCAAAGCATTGTATCTGATGGAATTTTGGTTCTCAGGAAGTAGAAAACTGCCACTTCTTCGAATATGAAGTATCTACTAGTCCAGTAGTCTGTGTTCTGGGTTTGAACTCAGTTTGCCCCTCTCTAATGCCTTACTATTCAATCGTTTGAACACTTGTTTTGAGATATTTTATTTCCTATCTCATTCTTTAGTTCCTATAACTAAGATCACAATGTTTCTTGAACCAAACACAGTCGATACTTCATACTACACCCTTAGCCCCTCCCCCCTTTTTTGGAAACAGGATATCGATAAGTTACCAAGGCTGACCTGGAACCTGCAATCCTCCTGTCTCAGCCTCACAAGTATTGGAATTACTGGTGTGTGAGATAAGGACATTTCTAGGAAAGTGCTCTTTTCTTTTAGAAATCAAAAGCATGTCTCATTATTGGATGCTACCATTGTGAATAGGAAGTTTTAGAACAAGAAAAATTCTGAATTGATCCTTGTTAACTTTATTTCAGAAAGTGGTAAGATAGCTGTGGAGTACAGACCCAGTGAAGAGATCATAGATGCCAGAAGCGAAGAAGAACTACGTGATTTAATTCAAGTATGTGAAGATGAAAGCTCCAGGATTCCCTAGCCAGTGTAGCCATGATTGAAAACAACCAGCAGGATTGAAGGACTTTAGCATGTATCATTCTTAGGAAAATGTGATTGAAACTCTGAAACTGTTTTGGGGGCATAGGGAATTTATGGAGTTTTTCTTTTTTTTTTTTTTTTTTGCGGTACCAGGGATTTAACGCAGGGGCGGTCTACCTCCGTGCTACATCCCTGGCCCTATTTTTTTTTTATGTTTTATTTTGAAACCGGGTCTCACAAAGCTGCGGAGGGCCTCACTAAGGAGAGAGACAGGGAGAGAGAGAGCGAGAGCTGAGGCTGACCGCAAACCCGGATCCTCCGGTCTTGGCCTCCCAAGGTACTGGGATTACAAGCGTGCGCCACCACGCCCGGCTGGAGTTTTTCTTAAAGTCCGGGCCATTGACTCTAACTCCTTGTTTGAAGTCTGGAAAGCAGAATCGAGGCCTGAGTCTCAGTACTACTCTAGTTGTGAACTCGAGGGAAGGCTAGGTTTCCTTCTCTAGGGATTATGGAAGGTGGGCTGCTTGAACACAGGTCTTTTTAGAATTCCCCTCAAACAATATCCCAGGGATTTGGGGACAAAATAAATATGGTCTTAAGTGTGATTTTGCTATAGCCTTAAAAACTATTATGCCTTTCAAATATGGCATGTTACCTAAATCTCAACATCTCCCTGTATCTCTAGTAGAAGATTTTGCTGAAGAACCTTTCTGCAAATCAGTTATATGAAAGCCCTTAATTAGAGATGAAGGTGCCAAAGTAATTTCTGAAAGAAAATACTCACTATTTACTATGAATAGGATGTTTGTCAGGGGGGCGAATATGGTTCATGTCAATAGGTACTTAATTTGGAGATTTTTGATTATATAACTCCCCCCAAAGTTATGAAGTGTTTTATTTTGAAAAGAGACAGTGGTTGCCTTCTGAAAAAGTAATTGAAATTTTTCCATATAAAATAATTGTATGTGTGTGTGTGTGGTACTTGGAACTGAACCTGGGGCGTTCTACCTCGGAACTACATCCCCAGCCTTATTTTTATTTTGAAACAGGATCTCTCTAGGTTGCTGAGAGTCTCACTACTTGCTTATGCTGTCTTCAAACCTGTAATCCTCCTGTCTCAGCCTCCCAAGTACTGAGATTACAGGCATGTGCCACCAGGCCTGGATTAAAATAAATGTTTTAATTTAATTTAATTTAATTAAAACCAGTCAAGGGAGCCGGGCGTGGTGGTGCACGCTTGTAATCCCAGTACTTTGGGAGGCAGAGACCGGAGGATCCGGGTTCGTGGCCAGCCTCAGCTCTCCCCCTCTCTGTCTCTCTCCCTGTCTCTCTCTCTCTACTTAGTGAGGCCCTCCGCAACTTCGTGAGACCTGGTTTCAAAATAAAGTATAAAAATAGGGCTGGGGGTGTAGCGCGGAGGTAGAACACCCCTGGGTTCAATCCCCGGTACCGCAAAAAAAAAAAAAAAAAAACAGTCAAGGAAATGTCATACTTTAAGAGGTCTACCTTCCTGTGAAATGTGCCAGGAAGTCCTCACTGACTGCATAAATGTGATTATAACAATAAATCCACCTCTGAAAGAGGTGACTTTTGAGCTGGGCATGATGGCACACACCTGTTGTCCCAGTACTTGGGAGGGTGAGACAGGAAGATTGCAGGTTCAAGGTCAGCCTCAGCAGCATAGGGAGACTCTCAGTAGCCTGGTAAGAACCTGTTTCAAAACAAAAAAAATAAAAATAATGGGAGTTGGAATGTAGATTAGAGGTAGAATACCCTTGGGTTCAGTCCCCAGCACCACATGCACAAAAAAAAATTTTTTTTTAAAAGTAAGTAAGTCAGGCATGGTGACACACACCTACAATTCTAGTACTTGGGAGGCTGAGACAGGAGGATCGCAGGTTCGAAGCCAGCCTCAGCAACTTAGTGAGGCTCCTAGCTGTTTCCAAATAAAAAATAAAATAGGGCTGAGGGTATAGCCCATAGGTAGAAGGCCCCTAGGTTCTATCCACAGTACCACCCCCCAAAAAAGAGAGAGAGAGAGAGATGACTTTTTGAATCAATTCCATTTTCAAAATCATTTCCACATGCACAGCCACGGGTGAGGCACTGGGAATAAGGTGAAGCTTCTTCTTGGAGTTTACATGTGAGGGCTGTACCAGACTAAGCAACTAATAAAATAGATTATTATAAGAAGGTCTCTGAAGTCAGTCAACTGGGTTCGTGTTGTAGTAGTGTTTCAAGAAAATTATTTAGCGGGATCCTGCATGTCTTCCATGCAGGCACAGGGGCAGACCTCTGAAAAGTGGAGCTGTCACATGGAGATTAAGGCTGTGTTGAGCCAAGGTAGGAGGGGATGATTTCCCTGCCAGTGTAAAGGATGTCCCCTTGGATTCAGACCTTCTCTCTCAAACTGAATTGCCCATGGCCCACAACCCCTCCTGTAGACATATTTGAGTCCTCACCGATTCTATGGTAGCCTCAGCCTAACGGAATGGTGAATTAGTTATCAAACATGGAACAGAGTTTTAGAGGAAATGGCAACATTGTGTAATAAATAGCCATAATGTGTATTCTGCCTGCCACCCTAACTGGCCCTTGTTTTGCAGGTCAGTTGCTTTTCTTGGAAGCAGTACAGCCAAGGGGAGGAAGAATGTCTCTCGGATTTCAGCTTGGAGGAGGAAGCTTTCAGGCTGTCAGAAATGGACTTGCACTTCTGAATAGCCCCAGGGGCCCAGCCCTGTGACTTCCTTGGGATCTCTGCTGACCCCCATCCATTGAGCTGTTGGAATCCCAGGATCACTCCTGTCTGCACCCCAAATCCTGCCTGGCTATGGGGTCCGGAGGCCACTGTAGCCTCTGGGGAGGGAAGGGAAGCTTGAGTCTGGTCAATGTGGGAAAAGGCTTGCGGTGGCGTGGTGTGGAGGAGCAAAATAAAGGTTGCGTAAACAAAGGTGTCGTAAACAAAGGGCGGGGCGCGTCGGCACGTGGTTGCCTAGCTGCGCCCGTCAAGGGGCTGCCATAACGGCTCGGCTCCCGGCTCCCGGCTCCCACAGGCGCGCCCCAGCGCCCCTCTGGCCTGGGTCGCGGCGCCCCGGAGCCTCCGCGTGTCATGTTCCTGCTGCGCCTCTGGGCAGCACGGCTCTTCCTCACGTGGCAGCCGTTGTGGCTGCTGGTCCAGGCAGCTCATCCTCCGGAGTGGGCCCAGGACCCAGTATATCTGACCTCCGAACACCCAGGGCTGAGGGAGCCCTGGTCTTCGCACTCCTCTGATCTCCCACCCAAATCGTCCCATGCGCTTACACCCCCGGCGGACCCCGGGGGCTTTGATTATCTGGGGTCCTCTTCTTCCCCCCAGATGTTGGCCCCACCTCACGAGTTGCCTGACAGTTTGCTTCCATTCCTGGACATGGATTCAGTTGGAGAGATGTCCCCAGAGCCAGATCAGTTTGTTGTTCGTCAGAATCTGCATGACACGCTAACTCGGCAAGAGAGGCTCCCGGACTTGGTTCCAATGCTAGATGAGGATCAGAATCAGGTCTTAGGTCTGACTCCTCAACTAGAAAGTAAGATTCACAATGTCCATCTAGATGAGGCTGCCGATCACCAGTCATTTGAAGTACTTGTTCCATCTCTAGATAGTCAGAATTCAAAAGTAACAAGGTTTATTGTTTCACCCCCAAACCTGAAGGAGGATCTAGCTCAGCATCCACGGCTTACCGAGGTTGTTATTGGAACCCCAAAGCAATTTGCAAAACTTCAGGTTCAGAAACAAACCTTACAGGATGATTATGCAGATTCGAGTATGGATACAGCTTATCCTGGCAGCCTACCTCTGGAATCTCAGGAGAATCTAGATGAGCAAGTTGAACCTTCTCAAATAAGGTCGGAAGACCAAACTCTAAATCCAGTGACTCCTGAGAAAGTCCAGTCGTCTTCATCCCAGCAAGAAGCTCTAGGTCTGCTCCCACAAACCCCTGAGGAAACTGAAACTTTTTCAACCCAGCAAGAGGTTCAGCTTGCTACTGAACAGGCGGTAGGTCATCCGTCGGTACATCATATGGTAAATGTTCCATCTCCAACAAGGAATAAAGATGAGCACTCAAACTTGCCATTTGTCACACATAAACTTCTGGATATGGACATTACAATAACTGAAGAGGCAGATAAGGAGGCTCACCCTACTCTAAGCCAGCAGCAGGCCCAAAGCCAGCCTCTAGAGAGTCCTGAGGAGGTAGAACCTTCATCAACCGAACATGAGGCTCCAGTCCAAACTCCAGAGACCCCTATGAACAATATAGTTGAAACTCTACTAAATCAAGAGGTAACAGTTCCACCTCCAGGTGGTGATCAAGCTCAGTATTATAACTTGCCCAGAGTTACAGGTATACCTGCAGATGTGGAAATTACCATAACTTCAGAGCCTACCAAGGAGGTTGAATCTTCACCAGTCCAACAGGAGGCCCCAGCTCAGCGTCCAGAGTATGCTGAAGAGGTGGCACCTTCTCTCAGTGAGCAGGAGCAACCAGCCCGGCTTTCTGAGTCTCCTGGAGAGGATCAACCTTCTGAAAGCCAGCTAGAAGCCCCAGCTCAGCCTTCAGAACATGCTGAGGAAGTGGAACTTTCTCCAACCCAACAGGAGACCCTAGTTCAGTCTCCAGAGCTTCATGAAGTGACAGTTTCATCTCCTGGTCACCATCACACTCAGCATTCAAACTTGCCCACTGTGACTCCAGATCTGCAGCTTACTGTAACATCAAAACCCAGTGCAGAGGTGGGGCCTTCTCCAGTCTACACTGGGGCCCTAGCTCTGCTTCCAGAGCTGCCTGAAAATGGTGAGCCCTCACTACCTGAACAGGGGGCTCCAGCTCAATCTCCAGAACTCCCTAATGAAGTTGTAGATCAACCTCCAGAACCTCAGGAGGTAACAATTTCTCCAGGTTCTGATCAAGTCCAGCCTCCATTGAAAGATGTCACTGATAAACCTCCAGAGTTAACTGATTGGGTTGAAACTTCAATCCAACATGATCACCCACTTCAGTACTCAGAGTCTCCTGACCAGTCTGAATCTATGAATGGCCAGCAAGAGTATGCAGCTCTGCAATCAATCCCCCCTGTAAAGGATGAACAGTCTTCAATTGATCAAGAGGTCCCCACTCAGCCTAAAGAGATTGAGGAACCAAGTCAACAGGAGAGCTCAACTCTGTCCCCAAGTTCCTTCATGGGTGTTGAACCTTCACCAGACCAGCAAGAGTTCCCAGCTCAGGCTCTAGAATCCTCCATAGAGGTTGGTCAAACTACTTTTCCATTCACTGATGACATGACATTTTCACCTCAAGATCTGGAAATGATATTCAGAAGTCAGCATTCAATATTGCCTAAAACCACAGTACATTCTGAGACAGCTAAACGTGTGGATGTGGAAATTACCATAACTCCAAATCCCACTATAGAAGTTGAACCATCTGAAGTCCAGCAAGGCACCCCTGCTCAACCTACAGTTCCCATTGAGCAAGTTGGATTTTCTCCAACCCAGTCTGATTACCCTTCCCAACCTCCACAGTTCCCTGAAAATGTTGAATCTTCTCCAGTCCAGCAAGAGGCCACAGCTCAGAATCCAGTTAGCCCTGCGGAGATAGAACCTTCTCCAGTCCAACAGGAGAATCCAGCTCAGCCACCAGAGTGGCTAACCCAACAGGAGGCCTCAGGTCATCTTCCAAGTGAGGAACTCAAATCTTCTCCAACACAGCAAGAGGTCCCAATGCACTCTGAGATAACAGTTATACCAGGTCAGAATCCAACATCACCTAGTGTCACATTTCAACCTGCGGACCTGGAACTCACCGTCACTTCAGAACCCACTACAGAAGTTAAACATTCTCCAACCCTGAAGAAGACCACAACTGCTGCTCCTAAGGCCCCTGAGGTGACACTTTCACATCCAAACCAGATTCAGACTCAGCATCCAACTAAGACTCGAGTCACATTTCAACCTTTCGATCTGGAACTTACCTTAACCTCAACTAAGCCTCCTAAGGGAGATGTTGTAACTCAGGATCCAACATCACCCAGCATCACATTTCAACCCATTGACCTGGAGCTCACCATTACTCCAGAACATTCTACAACCCTGAAGAAGACTACAGCTCCTCTTCCAAAGGACCCCGAGGTGACACTTCCACATCCAGACCAACATCCAAACCTGACTGAAGTCACAGTTCAACCTTTTGATCTGGAACTTACCATAACTCCAGGATCCAATATGGAGGTTGAACCTTCTCCAGTCATGCAGAAGACCCTTACTCAGCCTGCAGAGGCAATTAAGGAGATTATAGCTGAACCTCCAGTGTATTATGAGATGACACAAACACCAGACCAGCATCAAACTCAACATCCAGTGTCATCCAGTGTCATAATTCAACCTTCACACTTGGACCTCACCATAACTCCTGTACCCACTGCAAAGGCTCAACCCTCTACAGCCTTGAAGACTTCAGATTCACCTCCAAAGCAACCTGAGGTGACACACACACGTCTAGACCAAGTTCAGTTGCAGCATCCAAACCTGAAACAAGTCACAGTTAAACCTTTGGACCTGGCACTTACCTTAACTCCACAACCTACTACAGTGGTTAAACCTTCTCCAAACATGGAGGAGACCCAAACTCAGCCTCCGGATCCACCTAAGGATGCTGCAGCTCAACCTCCAGAACATTATGAGGGGACAGTTCCAACACCAGATCAGGATCAAAGGCAGAATGTAATGTCACCCAGTGTCACAGCTCGATCTTTGGACCTGGCACTTAAAGTAACTTCAACACCCATTACACATTCTGTGTATTCTACAGTCCCGAAGAAGTCTAAAACCCCTCCAAAGCACCCTAAAACGACCCTTCCACACCCAGACCAGGTTCAGACCCAGCATCCAAACCTGACTGAAGTCACAGTGCAACCTGTGGATACAGAATATAACATAAGTCAGCTTGTTGTAAACGACATCCCAGAAATGGAACAGAATGCCACCACGAACACCAACATATGTGAGCTTTGTACCTGCGAGGATGAGACGCTGCTGTGTGTTGGTCTCAGCCCAATGCAGAAACTCCACCAAGTGCCTGTGCCAGAGCCCAACACCTACAACACCACCTTCATTGTCTTGTAAGAATGGCCTTTCCTCACTTGTGCTCTGCATTCTGCCTAACATGGCAGCCTCTTCCTCCAGGTCTTCCTGGGCCTTCCTCATCTCCCCAGACCACATTGACTGGCCTTTTGCTTTTATCTTTTGCTTGACAACTTTTCCTTATCCTCATTCTCCTTCTCTTGTGCCCCTTCTCCAGTCTTTTACTCCTATTTGCCCTTTCTCTATTTCCTTACCCATTTTTATTTAGCCTCATCACATCATTGCTTAACCTTTGCTCTTCCATTTTTGCCCCTCCCTCTTTACAACTCACCTCTTTAATGATGATACAACTAAGTGGTTAAGAGTAGATTCTGGAGCCATTAATGATGATACAACTAAGTGGTTAAAAGTGGGTTCTGGAACCAGACTGCCTGGGTTTGAACCAGGGTCTCTTCATTTATTAGCTTTGTGACCTTGGGCAAATTATTTAATCCTGTGACTCAATTTCCTCATCTGTAAAATGGGGATTGTGATAGTTACCATTTCATAGGATTGTTGTGAGATTTAGATGAGTCAATACACATAAAACTTATATCAGTGCTTTTAAAATTATTTTTATTCAGTCCCTCTGTTATATCCAGAATTCATCTTTGTCCTTGGAATTCTATCTATAGCATCCATTTTGTGCTGAACTGAGAGCTAAGTACTGTGGGAGCCACCAAAGTATGACATTGTCTCCAGAACATGAAAATGATAGGTTGGAAGAAAGAAAGGGGGCATAAAAGGGGAGATGACGTATAATTAAGTACTAAAAGAGGATGCAGACCCCGGGTGCTTATGATTCTTCAGAATCTGTAATCACTGAAGTATGGAGGTTAGGAAAAACTGCATGGAGAAGCTAAAATATTACTTGGGGTTTAAAGAGTGGCTGTATTTGTTAGAGAAAAACAAGGAGTATAACCTATGCAGAGGCACGGCTGTAGGAATGATCAAGACTTAGTAGATCAGTCTGCCTGCAAAGAATTGGGTTGGGAAAGAGATTATGAAAACCTCAAATAGCAACTATAGGAGTTTAAAAATTACACAATGAGCGGAGCATGGTGGTGCACGCTTGTAATCCCAGTACTTGGGAGGCTGAGACAGGAGGATTGCAGGTTCACGGCCAGCCTCAGCTATTTAGTGAGGCCCTCCGCAACTTAGTGAGACCCGGTTTTAAAATAAAGGATAAAAAATAGGGCTGGGGGTGTAGCTTGGAGGTAGAATGCCCCTGGGTTCAATCTCCAGTACTGCAAAAAGAAAAAGAAAGTCACAGAGGATAAAATCTGAAAGTCCAGCCCCCATGCCCTTTATTGCCCCTTCTTCCATGCCTTACCACCCATAACATAGCCACTGTTACCATTTTGGTGTGTGTCCTTCTGATTTCTCTCCTTTGCATTTTTCCCCCTGATGTAATATTCTACTCCTCACTCAGTGATTCGTGCTTTTTCCCTATGCAACAGGGAAAGATCTTTGCACATTAGCACATTATTTCCTCTAATTTCTAATTGTCCTAAACTTCCCAATATCTGGAGAAGCTTCAACAGAGGGTACTTAGGTGAAGCTTAGGCATTACCTGGCATAGGGTTTCTTTATTCTTATTTGCCAATAGTGATACACTTTTGCCCATTTTTCTGTTGAAATTGGACAGATAGGAAGTTAAACTCTGGAGGAGAATGGCTCATCATTTGTGCCCATGGCTCCACATTATTTTTTTTAATGGTGCAAGCTGGGAAGCTGATTTTTTTTCTGTATTTGAATATTCCACCATGAGGTTGCCATGTTTGTTTTACTTATTCTTTTCATTCTTTTCCTACTTATTCAAGGATATAAACTATGTTTCTTCACAGAAATTTCCAAGGAAACTCTATTTCTTACATTGATGAAAATATATGGAAACCATACCATTGGGCTGAGAAACTGTGAGTATATCTCTCCAAATATGAATTAAAAAAAAAACCCTGCTTTTAAGATCTTTCTTGGTCCAGAATTTTGAGGTAATATTTTGAGAAAAAGGTATTTCCCCTCCAGATCCCAAATCAACTTCTACTGATTAAAATTCTGTGGTTTGTTTTTTAATTTCATATGGGGGCTAGGGTAGAACACTTGCCTAGCATGTATGAGGCCCTGGATTCAAACCCTGGCAGCGCGCTCACACACACACACACACACACACACACACACACACATTAAATTTCATGGGCCTTTTTTGAAGTTAGTAAGGCAATTTAAATTTATTTTCTGTTATATGAGTAATACATGATTATATTATTAATGGATAAAG
>PVJS01036267.1:0-20546 GCA_004027185.1 Glis glis
CCCAGTACTTGGGAAGCTGAGACCAGAGGATAGCAGGTTCGAGGCCAGCCTCAGCAATTTAGTGAGACCTTGTTTCAAAATAAAAAAAAAAGGGGGGCTTGTGGATGTACGTTGGAGGTAGAATGTCATGGGTTCAATCCCTAGTACTAAGTAAGTAAATAAATAGTTTTTGAAAATCTCCCCACAGAGAAAACTCCAGATCCAAATGGTTTTACTGGTGAATTCTAATACATTTTATGAAAGATTTAACACCAGGATCATATAAAAATGTTTTGAGAAAATGGAGGAGGAGGGGAGGACTTTCCAAATCAATTTACTAGGCCAGCATAATCCTGATACCAAAATCTAAGAAAGACATTAAAAGAAGACTATAGGCCAAGTCTTCATGAATACAAACACAAAAATATTTAATAAAACCAACCACTGTAATTCACTATATTAACGGAATGGGAGGGGAAAGCTATATGATACATTTCAGATTTTTAGAAAACTTTTCGCTAAATTAAATGCCCATTAATAAAAAAATTTCAATCCCAATCCCAATATTCAAAAACCAAACAAACAGCCGGGCATGGTGGTGCACGCTTGTAATCCCAGTACTTTGGGAGGCGGAGACCGGAGGATCCGGGTTTGCGGCCAGCCTCAGCTCTCTCTCTCTCTCTCTCTCTCTCTCTCTCTCTCTCTACCTAGTGAGGCCCTCCGCAACTTCGTGAGACCCGGTTTCAAAATAAAGTATAAAAAATAGGGCCGAGGGTGTAGCGCGGAGGTAGAACGCCCCTGCATTCAATCCCTGGTACAAAAAAAAAAAAAAAAAAAAAACTCTCAGCAGGCTAGGAAAAAAAGGTAACTTCCTTAATCATGGGCATCTAAAAAACTTCCAACATACTAATGGAGAAAAACTTAATATTGTCCTTCTTATACTGGAAACAAGATGAAAAAGTCTTTGTACCACAAGAGTTAACATTGTAGCTGGGTGTGGTAGTGCACATGTGTAATCCCAGTACCTGGGAGGCTGAGTCAAGAGGATCACAGGTTCAAAGGCCAGTTTCAGCAATTTAGCAAGCTCCTATTTATATATGTATATCTTTTTAAATTTTTATTTTTTTAATTTTTTTGCAGTACTAGGATTGAACACAGGGGCATTCTACCTCTGAGGTACACCCAGTCCTACTTTGTTTTTTATTTTTAAACAGGGTATCGCTAAGTTGCTGAGGGTCTTCCTAAGTTAATGAGGCTGGCCTCAAACCTGCAATCCTCCTGTCTTTTTTTTAGCTGGGTGTACACCACTGTGCCCAGCTAAGAGATTTTTTAAATGGCTGGGGATATAGCTCTGAGGTAGAATGTCCCTGGATTCAATCTCCAGTACCAAACCAAACCATAGTATTGGAAGTCAAAGCCACTAAAACAAAATCCAAGTAAGTTGGAAAAGGAGAAACAAATTGTATTTATAAATGAGAGGAAATGAGGTCAGTTAGTTAAAAATCAGTTGCATTTTTATATTCTCTAGAGAATGAAAATTTATAATAGTGCTGGAAAACATTAAATACCTACAAAAAAGCTGGGCATGGTAGCATACATCTGTAACCCCAATATTTGGGAGGCTGAGACAGGAGGATTGCAGGTTCGAGGACAGCCTCAGCAACGTAGTGAGACTCCTGGCAATTTAGTGAGACCCTGTTTCAAAATAAAAAATAAAACTGGGCTGGGGATATAGCACGAAGGTAGAATGCCTCTGAGTTCAATCCCAGTACCCCACCCCCTGCACAAAATAACACAAAAAAACCATATGTAAGAAATGTATACGGAAAACGGAAACAAAATGCTTAGAAAAAATAATTAAATGGAGATATCACATCAGGTTTACCAATTAAAGGGCTAAATATTAAGATGCTAATATAAATTTTACCAAAATAAATATTTAATTTCAATAAAACCCAGATAAAAACCTCATAGACTTCTTTTAATAGGAATTGATATGCTGATTCCAAAATTTATTTAAAAATGTAAAGTATCTAGGATATTCAAAACAATATTAAAAACAAAAAGATTCTTATTTCAAGACTTATTATATAAGGCTACAATAATAAGTAAAAGAATATGATATTTGGTGTAAGGAGAGACATCTATCATTTATCTTGTCCTCCTTATCTCTAGGGACCAAAGTAGGGGTGGGGCAGCACTCGGATGTCACCACTCACTGCTCTGTGTCCAGAAGCAGCATCTTTTCCAGGAGGTTCAGAAATAGACAACACTTACAGAGTTAATCTGGTTTTTAACAAATGCACCTATAATTCAATGGGGGAAAGTCAAATCTTTTCAACAATGATATTGAAATATGAATAAAAGTATAGTACAAATAATGGATCCCAAACTTAATATTTTTAAACTTAATATTTTTAAATCCAAACTCTTACTGTACAGCACACACAAGAATTAATTAGAAATGGATCACAGAATTAAACACAAATGTTAAAACTTATAAACTTCAGCTGGGCGTGATGGTGCATGCTTATAATCCCAGTACTTGGGAGGCTGAGACAGGAGGATTGCAGGCTTGCGGTCAGCTTCAGCAAATTAAGTGAGGCCCTCTGCAACTTTGTGGGACCCTGTTTCCAAATAAAAAATAAAACTGGTCTGGGGGTGTAGTTTAGAGATAGAATGCCCCTGGGTTTAATCCCCAGCACCATCACACACACACACGCACTTATAAGCTTCTAGAAGAAAATCTTCTAGAAGAAAATATCCTCAAAATCATGGGGTAACCAGAGATTCTGTAGTGTCCTATCTAAAAGAAAAAATTGATAGGCTGGACTTCATCCAAAAATAAATAAATAAAAAGGCAAGCCAAAGACTGTGAGAAAATATTCAGAACACATACATCTGACAAAAGTTGGTATCCAGAACTTAATATAGCTGAACTCTAAAACTCAAAAAGACAAAAAAATCCAATTTTATTTTATTTTTGGTACTGGGGATTGAACTCAGGGCATGTTACCTCCAAGCTACACCCCTAGCGCTTTTTATTTTTATTTTGAAATTGGGTCTTGTTAAGTTGCTGAGGCTGGTCTCAAACCTGTGATCCTCCTGTCTCAGACTCCCGAGTACTGAGATTACAGGCATGAGCCACTGCGCCCAGTTCAAATAATCCAATTTTTTAAAAAAATGTCTAAAAACGTGAAGCCGGGCACAGTGGTACACACCTGTAATCCCAGTATTTGGGCAGAGAAACCCTGTTATTTATTTGTTTGTTTATTATTTATTTATTTACTTATTTATTTGCGGTACTGGGGATTGAACCCAGAGGCATTCTACCTCCAAGCTACACTCCCAGTCCTAGTTTTTATTCTTTTTTTTAATACGGTACTGGGGATTGAACCCAGGGGCATTCTACCTCCAAGCTACAACCCCAGCCCTATTATTTATTCTTTATTTTGAAACAGGGTCTCACTGAGTTGCGGAGGCCCTCACTAAGTAGCTGAGGCTGGCCACAAACCCGGATCCTCCTGTATCAGCCTCCCAAGTACTGGTATTACAAGCATGCATCACCACACCCAGCTTGAATGTTTTAAAATAAAAAATAAGCTGGACGTGGTGGTGCATGCTTGTAATCCCAGTACTTGGAAGGCTGAGACAGGAGGATCGCAGGTTCGAAGCCAGCCTCAGCAACTTAGTGAGGCTCTCAGCAACTTAGTGAGACCCTGTTTCCAAATAAAATATAAAATAGGTCTGGGGGTGTAGCCCAAAGGTAGAAGGCCCATGGGTTCCATCCCCAGTACCACAATAAATAAATAAACAAATAAATAACCCTGGGTTCAATCCCCAGTATAAAAAAAAAGGTTAAAAATAACTTCTTTTTTTTTTTTGCAGTACTAGGGGTTGAACCCAGGGGCATTCTACCTCTGAGCTACACCCCAGCCCTATTTTTTATTCTTTATTTTGAAACAGGGTCTCACTAAGTTGTAGAGGGCCTCACTAAGTAGCTGGGGCTGGCCGCAAACCTGAGATCTTCCTGCCTCAGCCTCCTAAATACTGAGATTACAAGCATGTGCCACCATACCTGGCAGCAACTTCATTTATAAAGATAGAAACAGCTCAAGTTCCTACCAAAAGGAGAATACAAAGCAAAGTGTAGCATATTTATTCAGTGGAACAAAACCATAAAAGAATAAACTATTGACATATACAGAAACATAAATGAATCTCATAAATGTTACACTGAGTAAAATTTAGACCCCAAAAATGCATTCTAGAAAAGGTATAACTGATTTACTGGGACATAAGCAATGTTTACTGTGGGGCAATTCAGCGAGGATGGGGAAACTGACTGGGAAGGAAACCAATAAAAACTTCTTTGGGTAATGAAAATGTTAAACAGCTTGATTGGGATGATAGTCACATAGATGAACAGCTGGGTGTGGTAACGCATGCTTGTAATCCCAGTACTTGGGAGACTGAGATTGGAGGATCTGGGTTCACAGCTAGCCTCAGCTACTTAGTGAGGCCCTGTTTCAAAATAAAAAATAAAATATAGGGCTGGGGGTGTAGCTCGGGGGTAGAATGCTCCTGGGTTCAATCCCCAGTACTGCAAAAAAAATTTTTTTTTCATTGATTTGGGGCTGGGGATATAGGTCAGTAGTAGAATCACTTGCTTAGCATGTGCACTGCCCTGTGTTCAATTTCCAGCACCATAAAAAATTTTAAAAGAGCTGGGTATGGTGGCACACACTTGTAATCCCAGTACTTGGGAGGCTGAGACAGGAGTATCGCAGGTTCGCAGCCAGTCTCAGCTGCTTAGAGAGGCCCTCTGCAACTTAGTGAGACACTGTTTCAAAAAAAAGAATAAAAAAATTCATTGATTTATACAATTAATATCTATTTAATTCACCATATGAACATTTCAAAAAATATGAAAGCATATATAGCTAACATTTTAGGGAGAAAAGTATTATTGAGGATTATATAATCAATAAAAATATGCTATTTTTCTGGGGATTAAAAACAAACTTATAAGAGCTCAGCTGGGGTATAGTTCAGTGGTAGTGTGTGCTTAGCAAGTCCTGCGTTCAAATCCTAGTGCAAGTCCGTGCATGCACGTACATGCGCACACACACACACACACACACACACACACACACACACACTTTTAAAAAGTTACAAAAGGTAGATAAACTAATTTATTTTCCTTCAAAAATTATTCTCAGCCGGGCGTGGTAGAGCACACCTATAATCCCAGTACTTGGGAGAGGCTGAGACAGGAGGATCACAGGTTTGAGGACAGCCTCAGCAAGTAGTGAGACTCTCATCAACCTAGGGAGACCCTGTTTCAAAATAAAAATAAAAGCCAGGCATGGTGGCGCACGTTTGTAATCCTAGTACTTGGGAAGCTGAAACAGGAGGATCTCGGTTCGTGGCCAGCCTCAGCTACTTAGTGAGGCCCTCCGCAACTTAGTGAGACCCTGTTTCAAAATAAAGAATTAAAAAAAAAATAGGGCTGGAGGTGTAGCTTGGAGGTAGAATGCCTCTGGGTTCAATCCCCAGTATTGCAAATAGTAATAATAATAATAATAATAAACCAAACAAACAAAATAAAAATAAAATAAAATAGGGCTGGGGGTGTAGCTCAGAGGTAGAGTTCAATTCCCCAGTAAAACACACACACACACACACACACACACACACACACACACACACTATTCTCTTTTCCCATCATGCATGAGTATATCATGTTTAGGGAAATATTAGATAGATCCAGAAAATCTATTCCAGGCCTTCGAGGAGTTTCCAGAGTAGAGAGTGGCTAGTGATATAGGCTTTTATTTTCTAGCAATTTATCTATAAAATGGGTATATGACCTTCCTTATCTCCCAAAGAAGTAACTTAGATCAGTAAACTAAAACTTGTCTCAGCCCTTTTCAGCCCTCTGGAATAAAAAGGCTAAAACTTCAACATTTTACTATTATAAAACCCCTTCCAGTTTGAAATCAAACAAGTGAATTTAGCTGCAGGCAAGAAAGGTTTGGTTCCCATGCAACATTTGAAAAGGTAGCTTCATTGCTGAACCAGAGGCAGAGTTTTGCGTTGGAGTACTTTAATACATTTTTATATTGCATATAAAGCACATAAGCATAAACCAGTAAGATGCCTTGCTGAAAACTACCTTCTTTGTGAAAGCAGGCTGTAATTCTGAACAAGTTTTCAATTTTCACACTGCTGCTAGGGTAAAACACTTTAAAGAGTTTAATTTTTTACAATGGATTCAATGACATAGGATTATCTAACAAAGTAATGGCTAATCAATAGAAGGTTTAGTTGTCAGGTGAAACATATAACACACTAAAAGGGATTGATTGCCAGGCTTCTTCTTATTTACTAGAAGGTATATATTTAAAATGACACAAACTTGTTACCAGGCTGCATTCTTTTAACCTTGCAGAGAGCTGCTTAAGAAATCTGTTCAACAGTCCTATAGCAAAACAAGATATAGTATAATGAAAATGGCCAGCTGAGTGTGGGGGGGCAGGGATCTTCAGATACACAGCAACATCAAATCATGTCCCAAGCAAGAATATGGGATAGAAAGAACAAACTACAAAGTGACATCTAGGGAAACTGGAACTGGCTTTAAAAATGCCACACAGATGCTACCAAATCTCGTTTAAGAGATGCAAAGCTGTACCTCATCTTATTCCATGTTGTTCTTAGGACAGATTTTTAAGGAATCATGCAGCGGGGCACAATAGCACCCCTCCCCTTTCTCTTTTTCTCCTTAGTCTTTTTTTGGGGGAAGAGGGGGTATTGGGGATTGAACCCTGGGGCTTTCTACCTTTGAGCTACACTTCCAGCCCTTTTTATTTTATTTTTAAATTTAATTTAATTTAATTTTTTTGCAGTACCAAGGATTGAACCCAGGGGCATTCTACCTCCAGGCCACACCCCCAGCCCTATTTTTTTATTCTTTATTTTGAAACAGGGTCTCACTAAGTTGTGGAGGGCCTCACTAAGTAGCTGAGGCTGGCTGCGAAGCCGGATCCTCCTGTCTCAGCCTCCCAAGTACTAGGATTACAAGCGTGCGCCATCACACCTGGCTTCCTTTTAATTTTTTTTTAAATTTTGAAACAGGGTCTCGCTAAGTTGCTGAGGCTGGTCTTGAACCAGCAATCCTCCTGGTCTCAGCCTTCCAAGTAATGGGAGTACAGGCGTGTGCCACCGTGCCTGGCTTTTCTCTTTTAACGGTCTATCCATATTAAGCACTGAACACAAAATGAATTGGGCCCATATGGACTCTGACCAACATATAAGCTGTTTCCTATATAATTTATTCAAAGTATTCCAACTCTCTATATGAAAATACACTTTTTATGGTCATTGCAACCCAAGAGCTCAATAATATTTTTTCTACTAAGTCAGTGATTACACAATTTATCAAAGAATGATTACACTGAAATAAAAATAAAAGAAAACACCAACCCCCTATACAGTCTTCCTTCCTAAAAGTAATTTTAAGAAAGCTGGTTATTAAATTGCTTCTTTTTGAAGATGGGTTTTTGTAGCTAGGCACAAATTGCCAAACCATGTTTCTTTTTTAAAAAAATGTTATTAGACTCTGAAGAATTCAGCAGAAGTGGGAAGCTATATAAACAAATCACTTCATCAGATTCAGAAAGATCACTTTTGTCTTACTTAAGAGACCTACATTAATTACCTTTAAGGTCTTTTACATGGACTATTTAAAATATGTACAATTTATTTATTTATTTCAAATGAGGTGCTTCTTCCAAAGTATTAAATAATGTCTACAAATGCAAACGCATTTTTATAAATAGGTAATTAAAACAGATGACTAAAATTAAGTCAAGCTGCAAAACATTACCCAGAATGCAGTGTAATTTTTTTTTTAATAAACATCTCAGGCAATTTTTTTCCCATCCAAAGCCCAAAGCACTTCAGGGGGAAAAAGGAAGTAGGAAGTTTCATAGGGTAAAAACCACACATATATATAATGAAATAATGCCAAACTCTAAACTATTTACAAGATAGTCCCTGAAGCATAGTTTGTCATATTGCAATTACACCTTGCCTACTGCCAAGCCAAAGTGCTTACTATTGCCACTAGAGGGAGAAGTGTCTTAACACAAAGCAAAGGCAGATTGGGAATGGGGTTTCTTGAGCAATTATCAGAACAAAGCTCCCTTGGCTGTGTGTACCTTCTAATTACTCAATACAATTAAAATGACTAACCTAAAACAAATAGAAAAAAAACCTGCTTGCCTGATAGCAGGGACTTCATTAAACCTTTTCCCCTCATCGATCAAATTAGAAAGAAGGGAATGCCATTATATATGAACATTACAGAGCTATTAAAGGAAGTAAATTCTGAGAGGTCTGATTTTCCCCCCTTTAAGGAAGAAAAGAAGTGGCTCTCTTGAAAAAAGAAATGTCATGGTATTTACCCATCTGGATGCTGCTTGAAAACAAATTGTCCTCCAAAGAACAGAAATACAGTATGTTTTCTCTCAGTTCACTGGCTTATGAATGACTTGTTGTTGTTGTTTTGTTAATACCCACTATAATGCTACTTCTGTGTCAGTGATGTGCTTTTTCCTCCTACTCATCCAGCTGTAGAAAGGAGTCATGCCCAGCAGACCTCCATGTGTACACTGGCTGTTTTAACTTGTAGCTCCTCACTGCTAGTTTTTGTAGATCTACTCCAAGGCAATGTTCAGAACAACAGGAATTTTTTGAGGGGATATGGTAGGCAAAAACAAACAAAACAGCTACTTATTCCTTCTAAAAGGTGTAAGTAGTTCCTTTTATAAGGTCCAGTCATTAACAGAAGATGACAACAGAGTCATTTTTCTTACAGCTGACAATTGTGACATTTTTCCAGCAGTGTGCAAGGTGTTGAAAACCTGGCAGCTGTTACCTCCTGGGATGAAGATACTTTTTTATCCTCCCTTGACAGTTTAACTCAGTGGGTCAGCACCTTTAAAGACTGCAAAGTATCCTTGAAGAGGATGGAAGCATGAATTACTGCTCCCTCCCTAATCAATGTAATCCCTCGCTGCAGGTGAAGGCTCCCTCTATAGAGGTGCACGGGGGAGGAAAATGTAATGCCCTGAGCCAGATGGTTTTTATCTTGTTTTTAAAGAATAAAAGAACACGCTAACAAGGGAGACAGCTACTTTGTTAGCTTCTTGGCCTCTCTCATGGCTTTGCATCCCCAGGGTTCCAGCTACACAAGAGAAAGAATACACAAAAACGTAAACACTTAAAGAAATATAACTAGAGGGCTGGCATCATGCTGCTTTCAAAGAGTTGAGAGAGCTCTACTCAATGCTTTATTTATCACTGCCCACGTTCTCAGGATGGAAAGTGGACACATACACAAAGGGAATGGGGGATGGGAGAAGGATTAGACAGCGGTCACAATTTACTCAATTACAGAGAAAGGCAGGGCTGACAGATCCTATTAGCACCAATGTGAAGCAAAGAAGAGCTGCATGTTGTAATGCTACATTTTCAAAAAGTAAACGAGTACTTTCATGTACCCTGCCAGGCCTTTGCCCTCCATAACAGATATGAATAAAAGCTATGAAAACAGTGACTATTGTTTCCTTGGCTTCACATTCTAGGAGGAAAAGTAGAAAGACGACTGTTTCTGTTTCATACATCCTTTCAGTAAAAGCTTATACTTAATGCCAAGAGATGAAAAGATTATTCTGAAACTAAGAAAATTAACTTTCTTTAAAGGATGCTCTGATTTACTCCCACTATCCCTCTCCTCCCTGGAAATGAGATGGAGAAGGGGGTATACAAAATGACTTGGAATTACAGGGAGTCCTGGCTCCTAACTTTCTCCTCAATATTTCCTTTTCTGCCAATGTCTTGGTCAGATTTTGGAATTACTGTTATGATGGCCATATAATACAAGCCAAGAAATATTATTTCCTGCTTTATTTTCAGAAAGGGTTTGTATAAGATTACTATTATGTCTTCCTTAAACGTTTGTTGAAATCACCAGTGAAACCAAATGAGCATTTTGATAATTAACTTAATAGACAGGGCTATTCAAATTTTGTCTCACTTTGTGTTAGTTTGTGGTTGTACTTTTCAAGGACTTTGTCCATCTCACCTAAATTCTCAAATTTTGGGCATAAAGTTGTTTATAATATGTTTTTATTCTTTTAATATATGTAATAATTGTAGTGATAACCCTCCCTTTTTAAGCACCTCCAATTTGTGTGTGGGGGGGACAGGGGTACTGGGTATTGAACTCAGGGACATTCTACCTCTGAGTTACCCTGATTTTACTTTCTTTTTGAAACAAGGTCTCACTAAGTTGCTGGGGCTGGTCTCAAACCTTCCATCCTTCTGTCTCAGTCTCCCCAAGTACTGGGATTACAAGTGTGAGCCACCACGCACAGCTAAATTCCTCCAATATTTAAATGGCTCTCTAAATTAACATATAGTGGTCATGTCCTATCAACAATGGCAAAACTCTACTTTGGAATAACATATGTAAACTCTAAATTCAAAGCAATACTAAACTGTCAGAACATAACTGAACTTTTTATAATTGATGGTGAAAGAGTTCCCAAAATCCCACTAAAAATATCTGCAAAAGAATCTCAAGTTAAGGGACTGGCCCACATGAGGCAAATCTTACTTACATAATTCTAGATATAAGGTGGCCTTGATATCTTTTTGTCTACAGAACATGACTAACAGGAAACAAACAAAACAGCAATTGGCACTTCCTTACTGTCATACAAAATAGAAAAAAGGAGGAGTTTAAGCAACTTATATATTATGTCCTATCTTTAAAAAAAAATCAGCAGTGGGGTAATCAAGTTCAGGGCAGTCCTGGACAGCTGCCCTGTGACCCGCTTCTATTGACCCCTGCTATTCATCACTCTTCTCTAAGATTGAGAGGGCAAGCTCCTAGGGAGTGACCACCACAATAGACAGACACAAGCCAACAGTAATCTGGTTCGAGCAAAAAACCAGATGGCACTGCAATAAATTTACAAATCTGCATTCATGGGGCTGTTAAAACACCCAGAAGCTAAAAGACTCTGAGGGCCCCAGGAGGATCTCCTACTTCCCTGTTTCTAAAGGCCATTTCTCTTTCCAAGAACATTGAGTTCATGCTCTTCACAAAGAGAATGGAGATAAAACCCTTGACAAAGAAGGGAGGGGGGAAAGCCTCATGACCTAATTAATCTCCAGAGCTTGGATCTCACACTGAATGACAGATATTAGAAAAATCATTTTGGAGCACTAGGAAGGGGGGAAAAAAGGTTGTTAAATTAAAGTGGAGGGGGTGAAGAAAACCAGCTAAAACAGCAATGGAAAAAACAACAACATTAAATCTCTTCCAAATAGTGCACACAACAGATCTTGCAAGTAGAAAATGATTCAATAATGTATGCATTTATTTTTAAAATGAATCAGATTAGTCCCATGTGTGACCTGCTGGTCCATCTGTATGTGCTGGACTTAATAGGCACGATTCTCCCTTTTGCTTCAGTTTGAAGTATGAGAGAGATAAATTTAGTTTAATTTTCAACAGATCAGCCTATCCATTTTCCAAATGGACCATCTGGATCAGCCTATTAAAATTAATTTATAACTTTGCAGAGTGAAAATTCGTTTGTTAGCTTAAATAAAGTTGCCAAAACTTTTTGTTGTGTCATTGTTTTCTGACAGTTGTTTCTGTATAGTGCACAGTGTTTCCTCCTCCCAATTTATCTTATTCAATAGTGTTCTATTGACTTAGATTTACAGATCAGGTGTTTTTCCAAAATAGTTGAAGCTGTAACTGTTTCAACATCAATTACTGATCATTTGTTTGTTTACAAAGCTTCCTGAACTGACTCAATTCCATTTAAAACATTTATAAAAAAAAAGCAGGGAGGGGGAAGTGCCTGCCCCCCAAATGTTAACATATATAGTAAATAAAAAATGAGCGTGTCATGGTTTGGTTTCAAGTACTTTCCCTCTAACTTAACACTATGCAAACAGGAGTAAGAAGGCAGAAGTAGTAATATACTGGCAATGGTGAGGTCTGAGTTTCAAATCACTGATTTGCAATAGTTATCTAAGTTCTTTAAGTCTCCATTTTCTTCATCTCTAAATTGGAAATCACATTATATCTAGCGACTTTACAGGGTTACTGTGAGGATTAAGTATCATGTTTATGGTGGATGCTCAACAAATATTAGATCTCTTTTTCTATGTCCTAGAACAATACTACAATTGCAAGTAACTTAAAAATATTTTTATCACTGCTGGTGCATGTGTGCGTGTGTGTATGTGTCTGGGGATTGAACCCAGGGGCATTCTACTTCTGAGCTATGCCCTTCTCGGCCCTATTTTATTCCTTATTTGGAAACAGAGTCTTGCTAAGTTGCTGAGGCTGGCCTTGAACCTGCAATCCTCCTATCTCAACTCCCAAATACTGGGATTACAGGCTTGCATCACCATGCCCAGCTCTGCTGGTGCTCATCTTACCCAGTTTTATATTAAAAACAAATAGGTGGCATACTTATTCTCTGGCAATACTTGTTTTTTATTCCAATAAGTAAGGAAGATGTTAGAAGTTGGTACAGGTAGTAAGAAGGAAATTTTTTAGCCAGCATATTGGACATTTTAATTTTAAAAGAGAGAGTACCATAGAATTGAACATTCACAAGTAAAATGTGTTACCTTTTGGAGGTAAGGCCACAGCAGTGAACAAAAAAAATTTTTTTTTGTTTTTAAAATAAAATCATCAATAGTGGCCCTTTTAGGAAAGCAAGCAAAATATTACTCAAACTAAAAAGGAGCTAACTTAATTACAGGCAGACTATTTAGGTTATTAATTTTTTAAAAAATGTATGAAGATCTTAACAGGAACATAAGGACTTATCAACTTTATTCTACCATCTGTACTTAAGAAGCACTTATTTTTCCTGAACAAAAACCTTTTCTTTGATTTTAATACTCACTACATAGAACTAATTGACTGTCTTGTTCTTTTACACCTAGGATGTTTTTTAGATTATCAGGATATAATGTTACTTGATTGAAACTGATGGCTATGGCCAGACCAACTTCAGAGTACAGAATTTGTAATTTAAGCTCCAATGTTTAAAGAATGGCAAATCAAGGGCTTCCTGTCTTTTGTTTTGTTATTGGTAGCTTTTTATTTTTAAGTAAGACTGAATTTCATACCTGTCTAAGTGAATTCTTCTCTGGTATTATCTTCCTAGGGGGTTCGCCATTATTACAGTCTTCTCTCTCTGAGGAATTCTGTGAAAGAAAGTAAGCTTTAATTCAGTTCTCATTATCTTCAATCTTATTCTGAGGGAGTAAACTGAATTACATTTCTAATTTTGTAAGCTAGAACACCATGTATATTTATGCATTTACTCATTTGAAGATTTATATACATATAGACATATACATATGTAAAGGAAAACATATGCCCATGTATATAAATAAATGTATGTAGGGATCTGGTTAGAAAGTATTTCATCTATTTAAGCACTGCCCAGGATATCACACTGATTAGAAGTCTACTTTATCCCCCTTTGACAAAGGTTGACACTGGACATGAGAAAATTCCAGTCCACATTTAGCTGATGACAAATTAAACCACAATAATTAACTTTTTGTTTATTTTGTTTTATTTTTGATACTGGGGATTGAATTCAGGGGTATTCTATCTCTGAGCTATATCCCATCCCAGCCCTTTTTATTTTTTATCTTAAAACAGGGTCTTGCAAAATTGCTGAGGCTGTCCTTGAACCAGTGGTCTTTCTGTCTTAGCCTCTCATCTCAGCCTCCCAAGTACTGGGATTACAGGCATGTGCCACCACACTTGGCTTTCTTTTTAAATAATCAGTTTTCAACTATCATAAATGTTAATTGGTACAGACATTCAAAATAAGGAACCTGAAAAATAGTTATTTTCCTTTTCTCAGATTTTCTTTTCTTCAATTAAACTTTTGTTTTAGCACAAAACAACATGTATCAGTGGTTTAGGATTAGAGTCACTATTACCTCAAATAGCAGCTGGAAGACCCTAAAATGTCAGATTTTCATATACTAAGGAGGGTGAAAAACAACATTCAATTAAAAATGAGTCCAAAAGTGCTAAAAATCTGCTAGTCAACATAATGTAAATCACTATCTGCAAGGCAAAATATAAAAAATCCAAATTGCATATTATTTGGGTTCTATTTTCTGCAGCTATATTTGTAAATAAATTTTAAATCTTGCAGTTGACACATTCATTATATTACTTTACATATAGTCATCATATTCTAACTGGGGAGTTATTTTATTTATTTATTTATTTTTGCGGTACCGGGGATTGAACGCAGGGGCGTTCTACCTCCGTGCTACGCCCCCGGCCCTATTTTTTATACTTTATTTTTGAAACCGGGTCTTACAAAGTTGCGGAGGGCCTCACTAAGGAGAGAGAGACAGAGAGACAGGGAGAGAGAGCGCTGAGGCTGGTCGCGAACCCGGATCCTCCGGTCTCCGCCTCCCAAAGTACTGGGATTACAAGCGTGCACCACCACACCCGGCCAAGTTATTTTATTTTTAAATCCCCAAATTATTTCCAACATATGAATTTACCTGAAAATATTTCATACAAGTATAAAAGTATTATTATATAAGCATTACTGCATTTTAAGTATATATACAAGTAATATTTTATTGGCTTGTATCAGATCTTATATTTTAAAAGATATCGAAAAGCTGGTGGGCATGGTGGCGCATGCTTGTAATCCCAGTACTTGGGAGGCTGAGACAGGAGGATCACAAGTTCGCCGCCAGCCTCAGCTACTTAGTGAGGCCCTCCACAACTTAGTGAGACCCTGTTTCAAAATAAAAATAAAAAATAGGGCTGGGGGTGTAGTTCGGAGGTAGAATGCCCCTGGGTTTAATCCCCAGTACTGAGAAAAAAAAAGATATTGAAAGATTGAAAATGAACTCTCATCTAAGGCCCTTTCACCACTATGGCTAACATCTGAGTGCTTTGTTGTGCCTTTAGTTGACTTGACAGACCAGTACCCCCAAAGTGTTCCTTTTGGGCAGAAATCTCTTGAGATTTAACTTGACATTTAAAATGTGTGATGACTGCCGGGCGTGGTGGCGCACGCTTGTAATCCCAGTACTTGGGAGGCTGAGACCAGAGGATCCGGGTTCATGGCCAGCCTCAGCTACTTAGTGAGGCCCTCTGCAACTTCGTGAGACCCGGTTTCAAAATAAAGAATAAAAATTAGGGCTGAGGGTGTAGCTCAGAGGTAGAATGCCCCTGGGTTCAATCCCCAGTACCACAAAAAATAAAATAAAAATGTGTGATGATCAATTTATGGTTAAGGACCTTAAAATTAAGACAAAGAAGGAAAAGCAAACTATATTACAAGCAAAGGGAAAGAGAGATACAAGAACTTCAGAGTTCTAAATTCTTGTCCTCTCCATTTTGGAAAAAAAAGAATAAAGACTTTTATCAAAAAACGGGGCAAGAAACTGGGTGCACATCTGTAATCCTAGTACTTGGGAGGCTGAGGCAGGAGGATCACAGGTTCTAGGATAGCATCAGCAAGTAGTGAGACTCTCCATCAACATAGCTAGACCCTGTTTTAAAAAAAATAGGGCTGGGGATGTAGCTCAGAGGTAGAATGCCCCTGGGTGTAATCCTCCCCAGTACCACAAAAAAGGTGGGGGGAATATAGTTGAGTTACTGACTATAAAACGTGACAAATGAGGAAACTAGGTGGTAGTGTTAAAAATAACTCTTAACAAACAGGAAAAAGGAAGAAAACCCCATAAATATTGTTACAGCTAGTTCTTTTTAAGATAGATTAATCTAACACTTTTACTCTGAACCATCCATCATGAGAAAGTAAATCAAAACAAAAAGAATCCAAAGCTGTTGTTATAGAAAACAGGTAGTGATGTAAAACATTCAGGGTATCAGGGCCAAGGAATAGGTACCCTCCTAATAGTGAAGTGGAGGTGCTGGCGAATAAGAGATGAATAGCTCTAGTTTTGAGGGTAGTGGGGGATGATGAAATAGCCATTTGTACCTAAGCGATTACACCTCTGTGGTCCTCAGAGGCTCATATCACCACTCAGGAGAGCTCAGCAACACAGTTATTCCTTGCATTCTTATCTATGAAGAATCCCAAAATAAGAAATGTGCTTACTTGCCCTGGGTCAACAAGCTAAATTATGTCTAATAAATTCTATTTAAGGAAAACTAGTTGGTGCAGGCAAGAATCATCAATGGCCAATAGTGGTGGCATACACCTATAATCCCAGCTACTAGGGAGGCTGAGGCAGAAGGATCACAAATTCAAGACCAGCCTGAGCCAGGCGTGGTGGCACACGCTTGTAATCCCAGTACTTTGGGAAGCAGAGACCGGAGGATCCGGGTTCGCGGCCAGCCTTGGTGTGCGCTCTCTCTTTCTCTGTCTCTCTGTCTCTCTGTCTGTCTCTCTCTCCCTGTCTCTCTCTCACTCTCTCTCTCTCCCTGTCTCTCTCTCTCTACTTAGTGAGGCCCTCTGCAACTTTGTGAGACCCAGTTTCAAAATAAAGTATAAAAAAATAGGGCCAGGGGTGTAGCGCGGAGGTAGAACACCCCTGGGTTCAATCCCTGGTACCGCGAAAAAAAAAAGACCAGCCTGGGCAATTTAGACTGTCTCCAAACAAAATTAAAAGGGCAAGGGAGGTGGCTTAGTGGTAGAGTTATATTATATTGGCTTACTTTATTTTATTGGTTTACTTTCCTAGCATGCACAAGGCCCAGGGTTCAATCCCCATTACTGCCCTAAAAAAAAAAAAGTCATAGTTATATAATCTCAAAATATTTCTGTTAAAATACTTAATACTGCTGGGCATGGTGGTGCACACTTGTAATTCTAGTACTTGGGAGGCTGAGACAGGAGGATCGCAGGTTCGTGGCCAGCCTCAGCAACTTAGTGAGGCCCTCCGCAACTTGGTGAGACCCTGTATCGAAATAAATAATAATAAATAGGGGGTATAACTCGGTGGTAGAATGCCCCTGGATTCCATCCCCAGCACCAAAAAATAAAACAAAATGAAATAAAATATTTAATATTTACAAAGGAAAAAATAGTAACCTTACAATGGAGAAACCTGCCAGACAACACCTTAGCATTATGTACCTCTTGATACAATGTACTGAGAACACATTCTTGCCAAAAACACAATACCTAAATCTACTCATAAGAAAACATCACACTAATACAAAATGAAGGATGATCTATAAAATTACTAGTCTGTTCTTAACAATTTGTGATCTGAGATTTTTTCCCTATAAAGAGGACATTATTGGAACAACTGGAAAAATTTGAGTAAGGTGTATAGATGCATTTAGTAAGTTTCTATCAATATTAAATTCTAAATTGTTTCCCACTTTTAAAGTTTATATACAGGAAAATTCACTCTTTTTGGTGTATATTCATTGAATTTTGACAAAAGCATACACCACAAAGTATGGAACAATTCTATCACTTCCCAAATTCTCTTGTAGTGCTCCTTCATATTCCACCCTCTCCCTGCTGAAAACCACTAATTTTTTTTTTTTTTTTTGTACTGGGGATTGAACTCAGGGGCATTCTACCTCTGAGCTACACCCCCAGCCCTTTTTATTTATTAATTCATTTTGAAACAGGGTCTCACTAAGTTGCTGAGGTTAGCCTTGAACCTGTGATCCTCTTGTCCCAGCCTCCCAAGTACTGGGATTACAGGCACGTGCCACCACACCCACCCACCAGTTTATTAGCTTGATAACTTTGCCTTTTCCAGATGTCATATAAATGGAACCATGGAATATGTAACTTTTTGAATCTGGTTTTTTTCACCTAACACAACATACCTGAGATCTATTAATGTTGTTACATGAATTAGTGTTTCTTTCCCTTTTTTTTGCAATGTAGTATTCTACTGCATGGATGGACTACATTTTGTTTAGCCATTTGATTTCCTGATTTTGGTAATTTGTACTGTGGTTATTTAAAACAAGATCCTTGCCGGGCATGGTGGCACACGCTTGTAATCCCAGTACTTGGGAGGCGGAGACAGGAGGATCCAGGTTCGTGGCCAGCCTCTCAGCTACTTAGTGAGGTCCTCCACAACTTAGTGAGACCCTGTTTCAAATAAAGAATAAAAAATAGGGGTGGAGCTCGGAGGTAGAATGCCCCTGGGTTCAATCCCCAGTACTGCAAAACAAACAAACAAACAAGGTCCTTGTTTTTAGGAAACATGCACTGAAACATTTAGGGGTGGAGGGACATTATGCCTGTAACTTTCAAATGGTTCAGAAAAATACATAAGTGGATATATGTGAGTGTATATATGTATGTATAGAGATAATGCAAACGCAGGAACATGTTAACATTTGGTAAACCTGTGTGAAGGGTATAAAGGCCTTCTTTGTACTATTTTATGTGGGGGGTATTGGGAATTGAATTCAGGGGTGTTCTACCTCTGAGCTATACCCTCGGTCCTATTTTATTTTTTATTTTGAAACAGGGTCTCCCCTGAATTGCTGTGGGCCTCACTAAATTGCTGAGACAGGTTGCAAACCTGCAATCCTTTTGTTTTAGCTTCCCAAGTACTGGAATTACAGGTATGCACCACCACATCTGGCTTTTCTTTGTCCTATTCTTTCATCTTTTCTGTAAACATGAAATTATGTCAAAGTAAAAATTAAATAACGGGTTAAATCTAGAATAAAACATTAAGAAACAGGAAATATAAGTGAAAAAATAAGTTTTAGAAGAAAAATTGCATGAAAAATAATTAAAACTTAGTTGGTCTATAGACCAACTATAAGCAAACCTGACTGTTGAGAATAACTCATTTCTAACAATCAGAAAGAACATTTTATAAACTGTAAATAATTTACAGGATGTGGTTGTAGTTCTTGAGTAACAATATTCTACAAACAGCATCATTATATTAAACTATTTCTGAGCTGGGGGCAGCGGTGCACATCTATAATCCCGGTATTTGGGAGGCTGAGACAGGAGGATCACAGGTTCTGGGCCAGTCTCAGCAACTTAGTGAGGTCCTCAGCAACTTAGTAAGGCCCTGTTTCAAAATAAAAAAATTAAAAGGGCTGGAGGGAGAATAAAAAGGGCTGGGGTACCTCAGAGGTAGGATGCCCCTGGGTTCAACCCCCCCAGTACCAAAAAAAATTTTTTTTTCTGAAAAAGATTCGATATAACTTACTTTTTATATTGACTCTTACCTAGTTTACTAGTTTAGAATTAAATGGGGCAGAATAAAAGTCTTACCAGCCAGGTGCAGTGGCATATGCCTGTAATCCTAGTACTTGGGAGGCTGAGATAGGAGGACTGCAGGTTTGATACCAGCCTCAGCAACTTAGACCCTCAGCAACCTAGTGAAACCCTGCTTCAAAACAAACAAAAAAGGGTTGGGGGTGTAGCTCAGACACAGAATGCCCCTGGGTTCAAGCCTCAGTACCCACACCTCCACACAAAAGAGTAAAAGTCTCACTGACACCTCTGAATTGAACTTCAAATTGAAAATTTTCAGGTTGAAATACTGGCAGACTTGGTAAGAGAAGTTTGAGTAGGGAAAGTAAAAAACTGAAGTACTGCTATAGCTCATGCATGAGATCTCAGGGATATATTTTGGATAAAATGTTTTCAGAAATAATCTGGAATAAATTAAGGAGAAAAAGTAATCACATCAATAAAGTACTCTGATGATAAACTTAAATAAACTGTCTCCCAAGTCAACACATCGAAATTTAAAGCACTCTTGCCATTCGTACCCATTTCCCCCCCAATTTTTCTTTTTTTTGAGGTACCGGGGATTGAACCCAGGGGCGTTTTACCTACACCCCCAGCCCTATTTTTTATACTTTATTTTGAAACCGGGTCTCACTAAGTTGCGGAGGGCCTCACCAAGTAGCTGAGGCTGGCCGCGAACCTGGATCCTCCGGTTTCCGCCTCCCAAGTACTGGGATTACAAGCGTGTACCACCACGCCCGGCCACTTTTTCTTTTTATTCCTTAGAGTTAGTTTTTACTTGCTTTTTCCCCTTTGAACATATCTAAACAATTTCTAGCCTACACATTTTCCTTTGAATTATCTATTTTGATACATCTGACACTAATTTTGCATTTTCACTGCCTCTCTTCTTGTCCACACCTCTTGCCTGTGCTATTAGTATTGAGATAACCTTCTCACATCCTTGCCTAAATCTGTGTCTTGCATTCTCTACACTACTGAGAGAATCACCATTCTAAAACGGTTACTTCCTTGCTCAAAAGACTTTTCTAGCTCCCTTTCATCTATAGGATAAATACAAACTACTATTTCTTTTTTTGAGGGGGGAATCAAATAAAACTTTTTTTTTTGGTGTGTGTGTGGTCTGGGGATTGAACCCTGGGGTGCTCTACCATTGAGCCATACCCCCGGCCCTTTTTATTATTATTTTTTTTTAATTTTGAGACAGGGTTTCTGGGTTTTTTTTTTTTTTTTTTTTTGGGG
>PVJS01036268.1:0-20539 GCA_004027185.1 Glis glis
TAGTGAAGCCCTCTGCAACTTCATGAGACCCGGTTTCAAAATAAAGTATAAAAAAAATAGGGCCGGGGGCGTAGCGCGGAGGTAGAACGCCCCTGCATTCAACCCCTGGTAAAGTATAAAAAAAATAGGGCCGGGGGCGTAGCGTGGAGGTAGAACGCCCCTGCATTCAACCCCTGGTACTGCAAAAAAAAAAAGAATGAATGAACTAAGAGCTGTGTGCATGTATGTTAACATCAAATTGATATTCATTGTGATGTAAGACTACAATGCACCAATAAAAGTATGTTAAAAAAAAAGAACGAATGAAGCCGGGCGTGGTGGTGCATGCCTGTAATCCCAGTACTTGGGAGGCTGAGACAGGAGGATCGCAGGTTCACAGCCAGCCTCAGCTACTTAGTGAGGCCCTCCACAACTTAGTGAGACCCTGTTTCAAAATAAAAAATAGGGCCGGGCGTGGTGGCACACGTTTGTAATCCCAATACTTTGGGAGGCGGAGACTGAAGGATCCGGGTTCGCGGCCAGCCTCAGCGCTCTCTCTCTCTCTCTCTCTCTCTCTCCCTGTGTCTCTCTCTCTACTTAGTGAGGCCCTCTGCAACTTCGTGAGACCCGGTTTCAAAATAAAGTATAAAAAATAGGGCTGGGGGTGTAGCATGGAGGTAGAATGCCCCTGGGTTCAATCCTCAGTACCGCAAAAAAAAAATTAAAAAAAAAATTAAAAATAAAATAAAAAATAGGGCTGGCAGTGTAGCTCAGAGTTAGAATGCCCCTGGATTCAATCTCCAGTACTGGAAAAAAAAAAAAAAAAGAATGAATGAGCCAGGCGTGGTAGTGCACGCCTATAATCCTAGTACTTGGGAGACTGAGACAGGAGGATTGCAGGTTTGCGGCCAGCCTCAACAACTTAGTGGAGGCCCTCTGCAACTAAGTGAGACCCTGTTTCAAAAGAAAAATAAATAAATAAATAAATAAAATAGGGCTGGGAGTGTAGCCCGGAGGTAGAACGCCCCTGGTAATAAAGTAATAAATAAATAAATTTAAAAAAAAAGGGCTGGGGTGTAGCTCAGAGGTAGAATGCCCCTGGGTTCAATCCCTAGTACAAAAAAGAAAGAAGGAAGGAAGGAAGGAAGGAAGGAAGGAAGGAAGGAAAGAAAGAAGGAAGGAAGGAAGGAAGGAAGGAAGGAAGGAAGGAAGGAAAGAAAGAAAGAAAGAGAAAGAAAGAAAGAAAGAAGGAAGAAAGAGAATGAATGATATGAGAAGGAGTGTCCAGAGGGGCCAGGCCTTCTGAGTTCTAGGAGCTGCAGGCTGTGTGGCCGCTGGAGGCAGAGGGGCAGGCGTGGCCGCGCACTCTAGCTTGGGCTCCTGGGCCAGGCTGCTGCTGTGGCATAGGAAGCATGCACCGCAAACCCTCAAGAGAGCTTTGTGCGACTTCATGGAATCTCTCCAAGATGCCCCTGACTATCTGAGCGAGGTCACAGCCCCAGCTGCTGCCAGTGCCCGAATCACCAAGTGTTGATGATTGACAGGGCAGCTGCCTCCAGGGGCTGGGAGCCCCAGGGCAGGGTGGGGGAGGGTCAGCTTTGTTGGAAGCCGGCTTACCCTGGGTTGGCCCAGGACAGCCATCTGGTTTGGGTCAAAGGTCTCCAGGGACTGGTTTGATTTATAGTCAGGGGCAGGGGCCGGGGGCTGCACTGAGGGCCCAGGGAAGCCGGGTCAGGGGTGTGGAGAGAAGGGAAGGGCCAGCCAGGGGCCCCTGGAGGGCGTGCAAACACCCTGATTCTGCTCTTGTGGGTTTCCCTCCCTCCCTCCTTCCTTCCTTCCCTCCCTCTCCTTCCTTCCTTCCTTCCTTCCTTCCTTCCTTCCTTCCTTCCTTCCCGGTACTGGGGATTGAACCCAGGGACATTCTACCTTGGAGCTACAACCCTAGTCCCCCGTTTTTTCTTTTCTGTTTTGAAACAGGATCTCACTAGGTTACTGAGAATCTTGCTAAGTTGCTGAGGTTGGTCTCAAACCTACGATCCTCCTGTCTCAGCCTCCCAAGTACTGGGATTACAGGTGTGCACCACCACACCTGGCTTCAGGTTGCTTTTAATAAAGAAAGATGGCAAAAGAAAGTACAGTATCAAAAGAGCCAAGAAGTAACTTACAGTATGCCCACCACCTGCCTGCATCTGTGCCGGGTGTCGTTGTTACTCTGCAGAGGGAACAAGTCCACAAGAGTCCTGTCCAGCGACACCTGGCTTTTCGCACCGATACATTGATTGACCATATGACTAGCTACAACCTGTAATGGCAGAGCTGGGAGCTGAACCCAGGCTGTCTGCCGGCTGCAGGGCCTTCCCTCTGCCCTCCAGTCCAGAGGAGAGGGAGGTGAGCAGGGCTCAGTCAAACGAGGAGGGACCTCAGACCCTCCACCCCCTGCAAATGTGCTTTGGCAGCACAGAGCTGAGCGGTCAAGATGGGCTGAGGTCATTAAAGGGGATTCAACATCAGGCTGGCCTCTCGGAGCCTTGGGAAAGGACCACTTTGGACAGATGGAGCAGTGGCGCCCTGCCGGCCGGCCGGGAGCACAGCACAGGCAGAGGTGGAGGCAGGAGTGTGCCTGGGGTGAGGATGCTGGGCTGAGGGCTCTGCTGATGGAAGAGCTGGAGAAGTGGGCTCTGGTGGGGGAGGCCACATGCAGGGGACATCTCCCCAGGTCTGACCAGAGAAAGACAACACCCTCCGCCTCTAGCTGCAGCCTGCCCCAGGGAGAAGGCTGAGAACACACTCCCCCATTGTCCTCTGCTGGGCATATCCCTGGACCCTGACGGGCACCACCTGGGGCTCTCCAGGGTGGGGAGAAGACAGCCAGAGACAACAGTGACTGTCCCCTCTGAGACTCATGATCCAAGGTCCCCCACGGACCCTCCAAACCAAGCAGGGGAGCCCATGCACCTGGCTCTCTACCCTCCATCTCTACCTTCCTGCCTCTGTAAAAAGTCAGCCAGGTACCCCACTGCCCACTGAGGTCACCCGAGGCTCAGGGGGTCCTGTGACTGGCTCAGGTCACACAGCTCTGCAAAACCTAGCCTGAAAGCCAAACACCTGGATGACCATGCTGAGGCTAAGCCAAGCAGGCAGGGACGCCATGGAGCATTTCAGATGCGTAGAAAGCCTGCTGTACCTTCCGAGCACAGGAAGACACCGGGGGGAAGAGAGGAGCCCTTCAGGGCACCCCGAAAGGGAAGCTCTGAACCTGCGAATCAGATGGTGCAGAGTCCAAATGCCAATTCTGGTCCAGAGACCTGTTAGTCACTCACAGCCTCAGTTTCCTCACCTGTGAAATGGGGATATTGATATCCTCTCTGTCAGGGTAAAAGGATGAAAGTATTTATTATTATTGTTGTTGTTATAATTAGTGTGTGTGTGTGCGCATTACTGGGGATTGAACCCAGGGATATTCTACCTCTGAGCGACATCCCCAGCCCTCTTTTTATTTTTTGTTTAGAAACAAGGTCTCGTTAGGTTGCTGAGAGTCTCGCTATATTGCTAAGGCTGTCCTTCAACCTGTGATCCTCCTGTCTCAGCCTCCCATGTACTGGGATTACAGGCCTGTGCCACCACACCCAGCTAAGGATGAGAGTATTTAATGGAACTTCACATAGAGCGCTTAGCTTGGGGCAAGATGTTCATCCACTGGTCACTTTTGAGCAGCATGATTCTGTGAAGGATTTTCTGGCCGAATTCACACTCCCCACTCTGTGTTCCTCTGTCTGTGGCGGGGACTTCATGAAACACCAAAGTCAGACCAGGGCAGTGAACCCACCGGGGCTGGAGTGTAGCAGGCAATCCATCACCCCAGTAAGTCTGCCAGAAATGTCACCTCCCAGCAAGGAATGCAGATGGAAAAGCCTATCTCAGACCGGGAGGGGGTCTCCAGGAAACCTGACACCAGGCTACTTCCTGCCAAGTCACCCCTGGGGAGAGGCTGGCAGAGCCTGGCTCTGGCCTTCGACCTCTGCCCTTGGTTTGTTTATACACGGGGAAGCTGGGGTCAGAGCCTGAGATGGGCCAGACCCAGCCAGATGTGCACATGTGTCGGGGACAAGGAAAGTGTTCAACAACTCTCTGGGCATAAATACCTGCTGGTGAAAGGCCACGGGGTCAGAAGGGAAGAGAGAAAGAGCCACTGTGGCCTCCCTGGATGGTGGCCACCAGTGCTGTCGTGTTTAACTGCAGCCAGGGATGGGAGGCCACTGCGAATTCAGGGCTGGGGGTGGGGGTGGGGCACAGGGTGAACACGCACGGTTGGTCCTCTCCTCCAAAGAGGCTTCCGACTGTGGGAGAGAGGACAGACACCCCAGGGCCTGAAACGCACAACTGAGGCCAGACTGTGATCGCAGGATGGCCAACCGCGTGGTGTGCAGGACTCTAACGCTACCCAGGCCTTGCCATTTACAAAGGCCTTTCTTGCCAGGTCTCATTCGATGTCACCGCCATTAACAACACTCTTTCTTACTCTTCACGTTTCACCCACAAGGAAACTGAGGCTCCGAAGGCTCCGGGGCTTGCCGGAGAGCACAGAGCGCTGCTCATCCAACCTGGGCTTCCTCCTCCTCCACTGACCCCCAGGAATTCCTGGCACCCCTCCTGCAGGCTCCTCTACTCCCCACCCAGAACCTTTGACATCCTCTACGGTTTCCAGGTCCTGACAAACCTTTCTGTACCAGGCCCCTGGACTGGCTCCTGGGGCCCTGGAGGGACTCAGATGAAAGCTTCCCTCCTTGCCACATTGGCCCCAGATATCCTCCTTTGACGGAAATGGTGCCCTTCCTCTCTCCCTCAGTCTCCCCAGTGTCTCTAAAGTGGTGCTGCCCAGACCCACGGTGCCATGGGGGAAGTGGTCTACACCCCCACTGTACAATATGGCGGCCGCCAGCTGCACATGGCTAAGGAGTGTTTGAAGGTGGCCAGTGCACCTGAGGGACTGGACTTTTTTCATTTCATGTAATTTTACTTAATTTTAATGAAACAGCCATAGGTGGCTAGTAGCTACCATATTGGATAGCACCACAGTGTGAAGTGTTTGTCACCCAACAAATCCAATGTGCAGACAGTTGCTCCGTATCAGAGAGCATAAAATTATCAAGACTCTTTGAGGTCATCTTGTCTAATCCCTTCCTTCCTTTGAGCGAGAAATCAAGGAACAGAGAGAGGAGGTGACTTGCCCAAAGTCACCTAGCCAGTGGCCAAGCTGGGCCAGGTTCCCTGGCTCCCAGTCCAGCGCTCTTTCTGGGATCTGTCCCCCTCCTCCCTCTGTTCCACCCAACACCAGACTCTGGGAAAGTCAAGTTAGTTCAGGTCAAGAACGCTTTTTTAACGTTCACACATCTGAGCAATCTGTTTTGGCAAAACATCTCGAACAGCCAAGAGAGGTTGCCTGTGTCAGCCAAAAGGGAAATAAAGGTACTCAACCCATCGCTTCCGTCCTGGGTCGCTTGCCCAGCCTGGAGGTGACAAGCAACCAGGCCAGCCTCGGGGCTCCGCCATCCCGGGGGACACAAAGGGTAGACAGAGCTTACCCAAGCAAAACCCCGCTGCCTTGCTGGGGACCAGCCAAGAACATGGAGACGCAGGAGCGCAGCAGACAGGGGTGGCCTGTGCCCCGGGCCTGGGTCACCTGATCACCACGCCGATGGAGAACACTGAAATGCAAACACCTGCCGAAGAACAGCTCTGGGCTGAGGTTTGGGTGTGGGGCGAGGCTCACACTGGGGCTCCCTGTTCTATGGAGACCTCATTTCTTGGCCAAGCCGCCGGGTGGTGCTTAGTAGACCTAATAAACTCTATGCTTAAGACGAAAGAAAAGCCCAGAATTCAGGAAGGTGTAAAGCAAACAGTGGGGTTTCAGGTCCGCTCCAACACTCACTGTGCGGCCCTGGGTGGGTCCCCAACCTCTGGCCTCAACAACTGATCTGTGAGATAGAAAAGGCAGGTCCACCTGGATCAAAGGCCGCCCTCACCAGCACTCCAGCAGGACATGTCCCAGTGGACAAGAGACTGGAAAGACTGTGTCTTTACAGTGAGGCTGTGCAGAACTCTGTCCAAAGTAGTGGATTGGCTGGAGTCTGAAAGGCGGAAAACAAGGCCACAGACCTGGGCCAGCCCCCGAGGGCCCGAGCCTCCCCGACATACCTGGCCTTGCTGGCCTCCCGGCTCCTGACAGGGGCCTCACGCGATGTCCCTCCCCAGAGAGGAGCCAGGGTGACAGTTGACACCCCTCCTCACCACCTTCTCCAATTCTGTTCTCCCAATCACATTTATCTACATCTGGATCAAACATAGGCATTTATTTGTTGTTTTTTTTTTCTGTTTCCATCTGTGTCCTCCAGATCGGCATCAGAGTATCCCCAGTCCCCGACACATAACAGATGTTAAAAAAATATTCATTGAATAACTGGCTGGGTGATAAAAGCCTCTTATCTAGACCATGGCTCCCACCAGGCCATGGGCTCCAGGAGAAGAGAGACCGGACCTGCCCCGCTCGGGGTCAGCACGAACACCAGCGAAAGGTGTCACTGTCCCTTTCCACACTGCTGAGCAGGACAGTGTGGCTGCGGAAATAGCAATGTGTCTTTACCCCCATTTCAAATCAGCAGCTATGGGCAGGAGGCAGCTAATGTCAATCCATGATTCCTAGCTACCTGGAAACTCCTTTTCCAGTGAAAAGCTTGTATACACTTTCTTTTTGTTTTGTGCAGATGCTCTGGGAAGCAGGAACATCTTCCCGGCCATCCGGACATGCGACCCTACTGTGTGGACGCTCAGCTATCTGGCCATTTGTTCAACAAACACTTACTGACAACCCGGCTCGTGTCAGCGCAGGGGGCGCCGGGCAACCAGGATGACCCAGCTCTCGCCTGCGAGGAGAGAGGCGCTGACCAGAGGGGGCTAAGGACTGCACGCGAACGCTGCACCTCTGGAACCGCAGCGGAGACCCCCACTTTGGGCAGGGCTTGCAGGCGATGCGGGTGAGCCCAGAGGCCTCTCTGGAGGTCCTGAGAAGAACAGGTAGAGTAAGACAGCCTTCCAAACGAGGGCGCCTGAGGCTACACGGACACAATTTCCCTTCGGAAAGGGAAGCGGCTGAATTCTGATAAACTAACTGGTGCTTTGCATTGGAGCTGACAAGAAGGACCTTCCGGTCGCCCAAGCCTGTTCCAACCCAGGCTTGGAGCCACACTGCACCCCCTGACCAGTTCCTGGAAACTCGGGGCATCTCTGCTGGCTCAACACACACCCTCCCCTACCTGGCCCTGCACCCCACCCTCTCCAGCAGCCTCCCCCCAGCCTGGCCTGCTGGTGGGAAGCTTTGAACCCACGTTGCACGGCCACTGAGAGATTTTTGATTCAGCAGGTGAGAGTTGGCAGAGCCTGTGTTTCCACGATCGCTGAGGGATGCAGAGGTCCAGGCAAGAGTGACAAGGGACCGACCCCGGGCGGCCCACAGTACTCCTGTAACTAACGGAACGGGTGGGAAGGACCGGCCTAGAGGCAACCAATTGGAGGCCACAGGAGCCTCTCCAGGCCCCTGAGAAGTGCTAGGTTTATCACCACCAAAAATAATGTGCCTGCTAGTGCATTACTAAAGCTGCCAGCACCCAGGGGCCAGGTCAGAGGCATGGTGAGCCAAGGCTGAGGGGTACAATATATTATGAGGGGACAGAAAAGATACAGGAGGGGTCGGGAATGGGTTTGGGGGTGCTGGGACAGATGTGCCACTGTGGTAGCAATGGGGTGTCTGAGCGCCCTCCTGCTCCTGCATCTGCTCCCCCCAATGCTCGTGCGACCTCACTCACCCCTCTCCTGAGGCAACTTGGGCCTTCTGGGTCAGGACCTCCAAAGGTCCTGGAATTCTGACTAAACGTCCCACCTCTGCCCTCAGAGCCTGGCCTGGCCTCCGTGTGAGGTTGTGATCCTGGGTCTACATGCCAGAGGTGCCCGATGAACAGGACCCCACATGTTCCTCCGAGCGAGGCCCAGGAGTCAGGCAGGGAGCTGTCATCCACCTCACTAAACAGCAGAAGCAAACCCGCTCTGGCCCTGGGACACCCCCACGAGATGCGCTTGGAGGAGAAACACCAAGAGCAAAGATCTGGAGCTCGGCTGTGGCTGCAAACGGAGCAGCTCAAAAGTGTCTCCTTAAATGACTCCGAAGCTGGGACAAGGACAGTGTTTGCTGGCAGCTTGCCCCTGCTGCCCTCCAGCGGGGCCAGGGGCCGGGAGGCAGAAGGAGGGTCCCAGGTATCCCGTTAGGTGTGGTCCTGGGGGCCCATCAGGGCTCCCGGCAGGCAGGTCACGAAGCGGGGCCCTCACAGCTCTATTTATAGAAAGCGGCCTCTGCAAAGGATGAAGAACCGGGGAGAGGCGGCCGGCAGTATTTTCCAAGCTCACGCTGTCTCGGCTTAATTTCATCCCAAGCAAATAAATCATTAAGGAGGCACCGAGTCCTGGAAGATCTGACGAAGAAGGGCCATTAAACGGCACAGCCTTTGCTTGAATTATGGAAGGCCTCCGACAGCAGCCTTATTAGTGTCTGGGCCAGGCTGTAACTCAAGCTAACCACCCCCTCATCCTAACCAAGGGACAGGCTGGGCAAATCAGTGGGCTCCCTCATCCCCCAGCAAATAAATGCCGCTGCTGCCAGCCTCGCAGGCCGTCTGCTACCCCCACTTGTTTAAACACCCCCCTGCAAACTCGCTTACTCTAGTCACTGCTTTCCCGGCACCGCCCACTCAGAACCGGCACCGGTGCCAAGGAGGAAGGTTGAGGATGAGCGCAGCCGGCGGCGCTGTATTTAAGGGTATTCAAGTGCTGGGCAGTGGGGACTTGCAACGCTAGCTTTGGCAAACTCTTTTGATAGGCACAGCACAGCCCAGGCCTGGGGCCACCTGCAGCCGCAGAAGACTCGACACGACCCGCACAGCTGGGAGGTTAGGGGTGTCGGCGCCGGAGGAAGGGCCTGATTCCAGTCCCCTGACAGCCACCTCCCTAGCAGGTGCTGTGAGCTGGCTCTTCATCTCCCTCAGCCTCAAAGTCCTCCTGTGGGAAATGGGCTCAGGGCCCCTCCTCCTCATCTCTGGGGACAACGAGCTACCAAGCAGAGGGTGCTGACTAGCCTTTGCACAGGGTGGGGTGTGGAGGGGGAGTTTACATGAGATGATGCAGGAGCTGCTTCGGCCCTTGGCAGGCGAGCGTTCAATCAGTGACTGTTTAACAAAGAGCTGCTTCCATCTGCAGTAATCCCTTCCCAAACAAAGTCACCCACGTGGGAAAGCTCGAGGATAATCGCGCGGATTTATCGCGTACACCTCACTGGATAATAGCGTGGATTTATTGTGTTCACCTCACTGGGAACTGTGACACCTAAACTGAGTCACACGGTGGTTGGAGAGGGTGAGGACAGAGGGAAGCACTGTGGGGACAGGGATCAGGGCCCAGGAGCTGCCCTGGAGTCAGCTGGGCAGGAGGAGCAGGGGACAGAGCCAGGGGCAGCAATGCTAGGCTTTGCTGGTGTGGGGACAGTGGGCCATTTCCAACAGAAGTCTGCACAGGTCCTCTGGAGGGACAGCAGATCATCCAGCATGGGGAGGGGGTCAGATGAGAGGATGACGGGGAGCTGGGGACCAGCTATGTTTGGGGGCCCTTGCTCTCTGCCATGCTTTCGACCATAGGCACCACCAAGCATGTTAGAAATGCAGAATCTTGGGCCCCAGCTACACCTGCGAAGTCGTCAGTCACTTTCACGAGCTCCGCGGGTGGCTCAAATGCACACTGAGGTTTGGGAAGCATTGCTGACACAGTGTACGTCCCCACACCCCCTTCCCAGGCCAGCACCCCGGGGAACCGAGAAGTTAGGAAGCTGATGCCTACGTCTCCCAGGGAGCAAGTGGGCAGACAAGTTCTTTCCCTGGGTCAGTGCCTGTGCTAACGTCCTGGTTCTAGGGTCTGAGAGGGGGTCAACTGGGTGGGTTCTGACATGCGAGAGGCACTGGGAAGCCTCGAGGGTCTTTGTCTGCATGGAGGGTGGGGAGACCTGTGGCCAAACTCTGCCCAAGCTCCAAAGGCTCCCCACAAGGAAGCCCTCCTGGCCCTCCAGTCCCAAGTCATTGTCCTTCTCAAACTCCTACGTCCTGCGCCAAGCGTGGTGACGCACGCTTATAATCCCAGTACTTTGGGAGGCGGAGACCGGAGGGTCCGGGTTTGGGTTCGTGGCCAGCCTCAGCTCTCTCTCTCTCTCTCTCTCTCTCTCTCCCTCCCTGTTTCTCTCTCTCTCTCTCTCTCTCTCTACCTAGTGAGGCCCTCCGCAACTTCGTGAGACCCGGTTTCAAAATAAAGTATAAAAAAATAGGGCCGGGGGTGTAGCGTGGAGGTAGAACGCCCCTGGGTTCAATCCCCGGTACCGCAAAAAAAAAAAAAAAAAACAAAACTTCTACGTCCTCCATCATGGATGTCAGTTTCTGACACAGATTCATAAACTGCATTGATATCTCACTCTCTTGTTTAGGGAAAGGAACATTTTCTTTTCTTTTCTTTCTTTCTTTCTCTCTCTTTCTCTCTCTCTCCCTTTCTCTCTCTCTCTCTCTCTTTCTTTCTGTACTAGGGATTGAACCCAGGGGCATTCTATCTCTGAGCTACACCCCCAGCCCTTTTTAATTTTAAATTTTTTTTTTTGTAGTACTGGGGATTGAACCCGGGGGCATTCTACCTCTGAGCTACACCTCCAGCCCTATTTTTTATTCTTTTTTTTGAAACAGGGTCTCACTAAGTTGCGAAGGTCTCACTAAGTAGCTGAGGCTGGCCACGAAACTGCAATCCTCCTGTCTCAGCCTCCCAAGTACTGGGATTACTAGCATGCGTGACCATGCCCAGCTTAATTTTTATTTTAAAACAAGGGCCTCGCTAAGTTATAGCACACTGGTCTCGAACCTGCGATCCTCTTGTGTCCGCCTCCCTAATACTGGGATTACGGTGTGTGCCACTGTGCCTGGCTGGGAGGATCAAGGGGGATCGGAGGCCAGGGCTTTTGTTCTGCCGCTAACTGGCAGGTGACCTTGAGCAAGTCCATCCAGCTCCCTGGTCCATTCAGCTCCCACCTATAAAATGAGGGTCTTCACTGACTTCTAGATGACAGCATGTCTTTAATGCTTGGGCGCTGCCTTCAACCTTCCTCCAGCTCCTAAAGATGGAGACCCTTCGCCTCCTCCCTTTTCTTTTTCTCCGAGGACCACTAGTGGCCGGCCCCTAGCCGGGTCTACCAGTTGTCCATGAGCCTCAGACCCACCGCCCTGGCGGCTCATCCCTGAGGGATACACACACGGGCACAGCTGGTGATGGTGCCCTTGTTGGGGTGTCCTTCCTAGACATTTGTTCACCGGGCAAGTCACTGCTGGGAGCTGTAGCCTTTCAGAGAAACGCTTGAACAACACACTTAGAAGGAAACCTTTAGAACCGCCCGCGGAGAAGGCTGAACACCCCCAGCTCATGTGTGACAAACTCACAGTGGCCTTTAAACCTCAGGTGCCACTTCCATCAGGCGTCTTGAAGAGAGGCATCAGAACCCTCCCAGGACCAGCGAATTCCCTCTGATTTCACAAGGTGGACTGAAATTGAATAACAACCATCACTGCCACATTTAACAACAAAGCAATTTGCCAGTCCCTAGGAGCAGTCATAGAATTGGCCATTTTTATACCTTCTATTTTGTCACTACCTACTCCGTGCCCCTCACCAGATCAGTCACTTTCTATTAGCCATGATCCTAACAACTCATGGCAAAATAAATGTCTATTTTTCAGATCAGCAAACAGGCTCAGGAGTGAAATGACTCACCCAGGGTCACAGCTAACTACATGTAACTTAGAGTCCGATGTTGGGAGATCCCTCAGCAAGAGACCATGCTGTGGCCCAGGGCAACACTCCTCCTGATCAAGCCTGATTTCAGATGTTGGCGCCTGCATTTTAAAACCCCCTGGCTGCAGGCAGGACTTGTATGAATCTAGTAATGAGGCCGTTAAATGCGCAAACTCTCCCTCCAAGCTGGGCTGTAGCAGCTGAAGGAGACCCCCCCTTTTTTTTAAGCTGAGAGTCTGTTGCTTTTGTAGATAACAAAGGGTAGGGGCCGAATTCTGAATGTCGGGATCCTGAATTGAAATGCTCACCGCACAGCCTCCAATCTGCCTGCGTGTGGGGACAGATGTGCTATGCAAAGTGCACAATGAGAGGTGGGAATGGGTCACGCAGGGGTCAGACTTCAAGGGGGCCCAGCAGCTCATAGGCAGCACCTTCTGTTCCAGCCAACTGCTTCTCCAGCCTGCTGTGGCGGAGCAAAACGCAGCTATTCAGGAAGAGGCCCATACGTTAATATGCATTTGCTAAGCACCCACTATGCACTCTGTTCCAGAGGGTGTTGTGAGAGGGGTAGCTAGGAAAGTGAGGACGAAGCCCCCACCTCAAAGAGCCACCCCCTTCAGCACTGGCAGCAGTAGCAACCACAGGACAGCAAAACACGTATATCGAGGGCCTATTCTGTGCAGGAAAGAATGGCGAGTTCCCATCATGCTGATTTACATTGTATGTGAGGACTACTCAGACTCTAGCTCAGATAGTCTTAGTACAACAATAAGTCTATCGCCCTCTTAGTATCAAATTCATGTGATTCTAGTATTTTAAACTACAAACTGAATTATTCACGGGCATTCATCAGGTGTCCCAGACGAGCTCGGCAGTGTGATCAGAACCACAGGACAAGCAGGATGATGGTGACCGTACCCCTCCACTCCATCGAGCCACGTGCTGGGCCACTCTTCATTCCTAGTGCAACACTCGGCAAAATATGTATAATTATTCCCACTGCACACAGGGGGAAACTGTGGCTTGAGAATGTGAAGTAGCCAGAAGGGGGATGAAATGGAATTCCAATAAAGGTCAAAAGCTTATTCTTCAAGGAAACTGCCTAACTGTCCAAAAACAGGGACTTAAATAATTAAATTGTGATAGAAACATACCATACATGCACTGGTTTTTTTTTTTTTTTTTTTTTTTTTTGGTGGTACTGGGGATTGAACCCAGGGGCATTCTACCTCTGGGCTACACCCCCAGCCTTATTTTTTATTCTAAGTTGCAGAGGGCCTCACTAAGTAGTTGAGGCTGGTCGTGAACCCGGATCCTCCAGTCTCAGCTTCCTAAGTATTGGGATTACAAGCGTGCACCACGACGCCTGGCCATGCACTGTTAATAAAAATGAGGCAGCTCTATATTAACTGGTGTGTGTGTGTGTGTGTGTGTGTGTATGTGTGTTGCTGGGGATTGAACCCAGGGAGGTTCTACCTTGGCGCTACACCCCCAGCCCTTTTTATTTTTTTATTTTGAAACAGGGTCTCATCTTGCTAAGTTGCTGAGGGCCTCGCTAAGTTGCCGAGGCTGGACTCAAACCTGTGACCCTCCTGTCTCAGCCTCTCAAGTACTGGGATTACAGGTGTGTGCCACCACACCTGGCTCATTAATATTTAAACAGTAGGCAAGATCCACTGCGGGGAGGGGAATGCAATGCAGAGCGATATCGACAGTGTGTTATAGAGTTCCCTGTCCTAGGTATTTCTGGCAGAATAGACAAGAGACTGCCAAGGGTGCCCTCGGCAGGGAAGGGAGCTGGGGGGCTGGAGTGTGGGGTGCATAACTTTTTGCAGTGTTTCAGTTGTTACCAAAAGCACAGCTTACCTTTCAAAAGTAAATGTGCACCCATAAAGTCTCCCTTTCCACCCGGCCACGTGTGGCATGCCTCCTGGTCACCGTCCCTGCCCAAAGACGACATCTCCACCTGAGGAACCAGAGTGTGCCCACACAGACAAATGAATGAGCAGGGGGCAGGGCTGGGAGCTCAGGGCGGGGCCGATGGTGCAGAGACAGTCCTGGGCCGGGGGCTGGGAGTGAGCTGAGGTCAGGACAAACTAACAGGAGGCATAGAAGAGAGCAGGCATGGACCTCGGTAGAGGAGCCAACTCCAGATGTCAGGGAGACGGGGAGGCCCCACCGCCCCACGGAAGGTGCCAGGTGTGGAGCAGGAAGCGGTGGGCTCAGCGCCGGCCAGCAGCACGGCTCCGACAAGGGGACAGTGTCCTTGCACGCGTCCTGATGGAAAACTCTCTCTGGCCTTCGTCAATACCAGAAGCCTTGGCGGGCCGCCAGCGCCTCTGCTGAGATGTTGCGCCAATAAATCCCTGTTGGCAGATCGATGAAGCCATCTAGGAACGACGGCTGGACATACAGCTTCCTCTGCTTGGTGCAGATGGACAAGCCCTCTCGGCCAGCTAGTCCCCGGACATCCGCGTTTCCAGTCTCTACCCCAGAGTTGGCCCTGAGTGCTGAAGGGCCCTGGGCGGAGTCCGGCCATACTGAGTGTGGGCAGAATGGAGGCAGGGCTGGCCGGGCAGCAGGAGTCTGCAGAGGAGTGGTCGCCCCTGGGTTTAAGGACAGTTCTGCCACTTGCTAGCCGTGTGGCATTGGGCAAATACTTCGCCTTTCTAAGACTCAGTTTTCTCATCTATGAAATGGGGGTAATAACGGTAACATTGCCTCAAAGGCTTACTAAAATTTTTATTTTACTTTATTTTATTTATTTATTTTGTGGTACTGGGGATTGAACCCAGGGGCCTTCTACCTCTGAGCTCCACCCCCAGTACTTTTTTTTTTTTTGCGGTACTGGGGATTGAACGCAGGGGCGTTCTACCTCCGCGCTACACCCCCGGCCCTATTTTTTATACTTTGTTTTGAAACCGGGTCTCACGAAGTTGCGGAGGGCCTCACTAAGTAGAGAGAGAGAGAGAGAGAGAGAGAGACAGGGAGAGAGAGAAAGAGAGAGAGCTGAGGCTGGTCGCGAACCCGGATCCTCCGGTCTCCGCCTCCCAAAGTACTGGGATTACAAGCGTGCGCCACCACGCCCGGCTCCAGTACTTTTATTTTATTATTTGGAAACAGGGTCTAAGTTGCTGACAATCTCACTAAGTTGCTAAGGCTGGCTTCGAACCTACGATCCTCTTGTCTCAATCTCCCAAGTACTGAGATTACGAGTGTGTGCCACCATGCCTGGCTCCTAAAATTTTTTAAAAACAAGTAAAATCCTCAGCCCGGGGCACAGGGCCTGGGTGGTAACCAATAAAAAGTACAACTCTGTGTATGTGTGTGTGTGGGGGAGGGGGGTTACTGGGGATTGAACCCAGGGGAATTCTACCTCCAAGCTACACCACCAGCCCTGTTTTTTTTTTCAATTTTGAAACAGGATCTCAGTAAGTTGCTGAGGCTGTCCTCGAACCTGCAATCCTCCTGTGTCAGCTTCCCGAGTACTGGGATTACAGGCGTGTGCCACCACACCCGGCTGAAGTGCAACTATGAATACCCCCACAGCGAAGCGGCCCTGAGTCTGCCTGCAGTTCCTCTCCTCTTCCCATGTCACTAACTCACCGCTGGCTGCCAAGAACTCTAAGACCGGAGACAAAACCCTGGGTCCGCCAGCCTTCTTGCCACCAGCACGCAGAAAGAAGAGCTCTGGGGCAGTTCCGGAAACCAGCCTGCAGCAGATTCCACAAGTCTGGCCCACCCCAGGGGCCGAACCTCACAGCAGTGGGGACATTTTCCGTGACATTCCCCCATTAGCGATCAAGCATGCCTGATTCCTGGCCACTGCTGGGCCGTCTTTACACGGCTTAGCTTTTCAGAACACCCTGCGGAGCTCTGTGCTAAGCCAAGGGCTTTGAGGGCTGGAGATGAAGCGGCGGAGGAGGAAAAGCAACAAAGAGACATTCTGAACCTCACCCAAACTCAGCACTGACGGCCAGGGCGGCTCTTTGGTGCATGACCACCCAGCCAGGTGGAGCCAGGACAATGAATACTCTCTCGATTATTCTCTCCCTGTTTGTCTGCCATCATATAGTGCCCGCTGCCTCAATTTGGGCCCAGGGTTCCTTTGTTACTAGCTGTGTGATCCTATGCAACTTACTCAAGCTCTCTGTGCCTCAGTTTCTACGTGGTAAACTGAAGATGGTGAGACAGGTATTAGCTCAAAGAATTCTGACAAGGATCAATTAAATGAGTTAAAAAAATTGTGAAGTACCTAAGATTGAGTACAGCGCAGACTAAGTGCTCCCTGAGTGTTAGCTAGTGTTTCTGTTATTGCCGCTGGTATTATTGTCTGGGTTCTGGACAATCTGAGGCAGCTGGCCAGTTTGCCTGGCTTCAGTTCCTTGCTTCTCATTGGGCTGGCACAGTCCCTGGGCATCGAAGCTCTTTGCAGTAAACTCCCAGATGCTGAGCCATCTCGCTCCGCGGTAGAGCAACAGAACAACCTCACTGGCAAGAGGTTCAAGGGCATTATGCATTTACAGTAGGAAATCGCGCTGCCAGGAGCTCCCGGCCTCGACAAACGCGTGCTCCGGAGTTCACTGCGGTCAGACCTTTCTATGTCTTGCTCTCAATAGTCATAAAAACTCAGAAATTGACAAAGTGATCTCCATTAACTCACTTCCAGCGCATTAGAGGAAAAGCCTCTATGCAGACCACTGCTGTTCTGGTTTATTCCAGAGGTGAACCCCGGAACCTGCCCCAGCTCACCTAGCTAACTGAAGCAGTGGGCCCCAAGTGCTGGGTGTTTGCTTTGTGCTAGTGATGTGTGTGTGTGTGTGTGTGTGTGTGTGTGTGTGTGTGTGATGCTGGGGATTGAACCCAGGGCCTCTTACATGCTAGGCAAGAGCTACCACTGAGCTATATCCCCAGCCTTTTTTATTTTGAGACAGGGTCTCACTAAGTTGCCCAGGTTGGCCTTGAACTTGCAATCCTCCTGCTGAGAAATCTTATCAGCCCTGTTTTGCAAAGAGGACGCTGAGGTTCAGAGAGAGGAGGTAAGAATTGCCCAGGGCCCTCCTGCCCAATAATATGGCAAGAGTCTAGCCTAGGCCTGTGAGGGGCCTGGGTAGCTCTGTCTCCCACCAGAATCTTTTGGGGAAGCAACCCCAGGGAGCATCCCTATCTTTTTGCTCCTGAGTACATCTCTGACTCTGGTCCCCTGTACCCTCATCAGGCCTGAGTTTGGGGGACCTACCATCATGTCCACATCAAACATTGGCTCAAATTTCTTCCCACATCCACAGAGCCCCACCTTGGGCCACCTTCATGCCCAGGACCCCCTAGAGCCAAACCATTCCCAGTCCCCAGTCCACCATAGTCATTAGCCCAGGGCACCCACTACAGACCACACGTGGTCCCTTCCTGGTCACCACCTCACTCCGGGACTCCACTGCAGGCTGTCCTGTGGCCCAAGCCGAGCTGCTCCTCTCTGCAATCGCACCTGTTCCCTGGGAGAGAGCGTTGGCCCTGTGTGGAGCACAGGCTAGTGCCACACCGACAAGCCAACCTTGTCACCAAACAGAAGAGGTCAGTTTGGCAGCACATGACATCCTGGTCTCCCTTGCCTCCTAGACAGGTATTCCAGATTCTGCCAAGTTGGAAAAACCATGGGAAGACGGATAAAACACTCCAAGTTTCAGTCCCACCAAGCTTCTCCAACCACCAGCTCAAAACGCCCAGAACACACAAGCTCTTCCCCATCCAGGCTCCCTGAGCACGCGCTCCTGCCACTCACAGTCAATGAGGGAGCCCCGGCTGCCACCCTGTTGCACCTTAACTTTGTATCACACAACCCAGCGAGAAGAGATCGGTGCGAATGAAGAGCCGGGAGGAAGCCCGCTCTTGGGGTCTATCTGTTGATACCCATTGACACTGGGTATCAATGTCAGTCCTTTAATCCGGACTACCATATTACTGGTGGCCACACACAAGATGCCACTGCAGCTAAGAAAGGGACCTTATACTGTCCCATTTTGCAGATGAGTAAAGCAAGGCTTATGGGGTTCGGTTGACTCACCAAAGACACAAAGCCACCAAGCACTGGGGATGCAGTTGTAAATAAGGCACAGCGGATTCCAGCACCTGGGGACACCCAGCCACCTCCTGGCCCAGTTATTCATTCCCGCGAGCAAATTTTCCAGTCCCACTCAACAGTGTTCGTTGTTGCCACTGGTTTTCTCACCACTGGTATTTGCCTGGTGGCCATGTCTAAGAGGACTCCAGACACTGTCCACACGGCGTGCCAAGAGGAAACCAACCCTGATCTTCAGGACCTACTCGTCCACTCCAAGATTTAGCCAGTTAAACATTGAATGCAACACTTTGCCACGCAGTGGAAGTCTTAGTTCAACAACCACCGAAATAAAATATGAGCAAGAATGTCGCCCATCATAGCCAAGAGCTGAGCAGTCACGCTTCTGTTTGCCTGCCACCCTTGAAAACCATCAACCCACTCGTGTGTGTGTGTGTGTGTGTGTGTGTGTGTGTGGTACTGGGGATAGAACCCAGGGCCATTCTGCCTCTGAGCTACACCCCCAGCCCTATATTATTTTTTAGTTTGAAACAGGGGCTCACTAAGTTGCTGAGGCTGGCTGCGAACCCGTGATCCTCCTGTCTCAGCCTCCCAAGTATTGGGATTATAGGCGTGTACCACCGTGCCCGGCTTTCAATCCACTATTTGCTCAAATAAATATAAATCTTACACGAGGAAAATCTTATCCTCAACTTCTTTTCTGGAGTATTTCACTCATTCCCTCAACTAAGAGGAGCAATGGGGAAAAGAGATGATTTCAGAGGCCAGAAGATCTGGGGGGACCCTGGTTCTGGCTCTCTATAGCTCTGCTATTCAGTTTTCTTATCTCTCCAAAGAAAAGGGGTCTGGGAGCTGCCTCACTGGCTGGCAATTATATCTCTTATTTATTTACTTATTCATTATTATTTTTTGTGGTACTGGGAATTGAACCCAGGGGCATTCTACCTCCAAGCTATACCCCCAGCCCAATTTTTTTTTTTTTTTTTTTTGCGGAACTGGGGAATGCACCCAGGGGCATTCTACCTCTGAGCTACACCCCCAGCCCTATTTTTTGTTGTTGTTCTTTATTCTGAAACAGGGACTCACTAAGTTGCTTATATCTCTCATTTAGATTAACAAATCAAGCAGGGCGTGGTGACGCTCACCTGTAATCCCAGTACTTGGGAGGCAGAGACAGGAGGATTGCATGTTCACGGCCAACCTCAGCAACTTAGCTAGGTCTTCTGCAACTTAGTGTAACCCTGCTTCAAACTAAAAAACAAAATAGGGTGTAGCTCAGATGTAGAATGCCCCTAATTGGATTCAATTCCTAAAACCACCAAAATAAAAAAATTATAAAAAAAAATTGGGATGGTTCACACAATCTAGACTTCTGGGTTCTCTTGGAAAACATTTGAAAATTCCACAACATAGGGTTCTCGTGTCCATGAGGCAGTAGTCAGCTGGAGATGAGAAGCAGTTCTACTTTTAACATGTCACCGGCAAGACCTGGAATTTGTGTGTTCAGCCTCTGCATACAGTAGGTGGTTCATAAATAACAGTTGTTATCCTTGACAATTGCGAGTCAGTAACTAGAATGCATGGCATTTCAGCCTAGGGACTGTCTTCCTGTTAATCTCCTCCTGCTGTGACTAGTTTGGGTCATTTTGTACATCCGTTGTACAGCCTGAAACATTTGCAAATGATACGTAACCATGTATCCCACTATTGTGTATAACCCTAATGTACCAATAAAAAAAATCTTTTTTTTTTTTTGGCACTGGGGATTAAACCCAGGGGCGTTCTGCCTCCAAGCTACACCCAGCCCTATTTTTTATTCTTTATTTTGAAACGGTCTCACTAAGTTGCGGAGGCCTCACTAAGTAGCTGAGGCTAACCCCGAACCTGCCATCCTCCGGTCTCAGCCTCCTAGGTACTGGGATTACAAGCATGTGCCACCACACCTGGCAAAAAAAAAAAGCAAACTTTTTAAAAAAGGTTTGTAGCCAAAAGTGGTGGCGCATGCCTGGAATCCCAGTACTTGGGAGGCTGAGACAGGAGGACCGCAGGTTCAGGGACAGCCTCACCAAGTAGTGAGACTCTCATCAACCTAGCAAGACCCTGCTTCAAAAATAAAAATAAAATAGGGCTGGGGGTGTAGCTCAGAGGTAGAATGTCCCTGCATTCAACTCAATCCCCAGAACAAAAAAAAAAAAAAAAAAAGAGGTTCGTAAAGAGCACCGCCACTTAAAGTCCACTAAGTGCCAGTCACTGCTCTAAGCACACTAGCATCTTCTTTGAACATCAGGTAAACCCTGAACTAGATTACTATCTTGTTTCTTACAGGTGAGAAAATGAGGTTCAGCCCAAATCACAAGCCCACAACAGGTCAGGATTCAAACCCACACCCTACCCATTTCTCTAACTACAGGATCCTTCCAACTGCTGCTTCCCTGCGCTGCTCCCGGCCTCCCTCCCCATCTTTCCCAGGCTTGGGCTGCCTCTGAACCCCCTGCCCACCTCGCCTCTGAACCCCTTGCCTACCTCGCCTCTGAGCCCCCTGCCCACCTTGCCTCTGAACCCCCGCCCCCC
>PVJS01036269.1:0-20542 GCA_004027185.1 Glis glis
TCTCTCTCTCTCTCTCTCTCTCTCTCTCTCTCTACTTAGTGAGGCCCTCCGCAACTTCGGGAGACCCGGTTTCAAAATAAAGTATAAAAAATAGGGCCGGGGATGTAACTCAGAGGTAGAAAGCCCCTGCGTTCAATCCCTGGTACCGCAAATAAATAAATAAATAAATAAATAGATAAATAAATAAATAAATAAATAAATAAATAAATACAAAATAAAAAAGTGGTATCTGTTATTTCAGAAAAAAGCAGAACAATTGTTTATGGAGGTTATTGGTTGACTTCCATATACATATAAGATGAGTTCATATCATTCATTTTTATTTTAAATTCTATATATGTGTGTGTGTGTGTGTGTGTGTGTGTGTGTGTGTGTGTGTGTGTTTGTGTGTTTGCATACAAACATATGGGGGAAGAAACACATTACTAATGGTAGCAGTTGGGTCTTCTGGAGGTCTTAGCACAAGTACAGCCCTGGTACTATTACTTTATGAGCTTGAAGTAGTTATTCACTTTTCTCTACTGTGTTTTGATGTTATTTAGTAAATCTGTATAAAACCTAACTTTCGAGGATTTTGTAAAAAGAAAACGAAATAACATGTGACCAAACCTTGAGCAGCTAGCTGCTGGCATCTGTTAGATATTTTTTAAGTTTTGCCATTGATTTCTATTCAATTTACTTCTATCTTATTTCTGAGAATTAAAGTTTTAGTCTTAAAAGTAGGATGGATTTCAGGTATTATTCAGTATTGGCTTTGAGTTCATGTGTATTGTTGACCAGATGAATGATTTATGGATGATGCATTTTAAGCACACTGGTAGTGACCATTAAGTAGCATGTTTAATATGTGCATGCACATACACACTCCTTACAATATTATATTGGGATTTTCTTAAGTATATTTTAATCCAAGATGATTGTTTTCTTATTAAATTTGCTTCCCTAAGTGAAAAGGCCTAGATAATGAAGCAAAACATATTGTTGAAAAATAGCATTCCTCCTCCCTAGGGGAGCTCAGTTTATTCCCCTGCTTCTGCAGGGTTTTTGCTCTCAATTTTATGCATATATATGTACAGTTATTTTTAAAAATAACTAAATAATACCAGCCTTCAGAAATAGTTGTTATATCTTGACGTATCTTTTTTAAAAATAATTTTCTAGCATTTTGTATAAATGCTAGAAATTATATAATAGAAATTAAATAATAGAAATTATATTATAGAAATTATAAAATTTATATAATATATCACAAAAGAAATACAATTTGATATGATGACTTTATTTATTTAATGTAATGTAAGCATTAATTTCATATCTTTAAGTGTTCTCATTCTTTGTGAGCTTCCTTGTAATGATCTTAGACTACTTGTGTTTATCTACTTACCTGCTTAGGTAAGTTTGACCTGTCCTTCTCCCCTCTGACCCTTTGGTCTATAAGAGCAGGTCACCCCTCCCAGATGTGCTTCAGACTACTGTATAATGTAGCATTCTTTATTTACATGATAATCTGATGTATGTTTCTCTCACTAGACTATAAATTGATAATGTCAGGGTCCATTCCTGTCTTCTTTGTCACTGTATCAACATACTATAGAACAGTCATTTGTTACTGGTAGGTTCTCTGTCAAAGATTGTGAAAATATATTATTGGTCTTGGCAAATTTTGTCTAAACTTATATGGAATTCAACAGTAATCCATTCTGGTGTCTCAGCCTCACTTGAAAGAATAATTTCAACCTGCATCTTTTAACAAGTGGACCTGGGGGTAAGGTGACCAAGAATAGAGTAAAATATCTATCACCTAGATGGTCCTCCTAGCCCTGTACTAAGAATAAACATTTGAAGCCTGAAAAAAAGTCATAATGAAAATGATAGGGCTGCTTCACTAGAATCCTTATGGGATATTTGGACAGCACATGGTAGTATTGGTGCCAATAACATTGGCTGAAGACAAGAAGGGCACTTTTGAACCCTGAAAACCTAGGATAGGCCAAAGGTGGCTAAAGGTTTCTCTTGAGTAAAATGATCCACATTATAATATCATTTTACTATATTGGATTATACCAAAGAAATCAGAGAAATTTTAAGTATTTTAAGTATACTAAGTCTTCCAAATGAGCTTCTTTCATTGTATGTACCTAGTCTATGATATTTTAGATATGGGTGGAATTAGACATAATCATTCTGGAAAAGAGATCCAGTACCACCTTGGAATGATTATCGACTTGATCAGGTCGAAAGAGGTAATTCACTAAGTTAAGTGATTTCCTTTTCAATTAAATCTGTCATTTAACTTTGCCTATTGATTGAAAGTCATTGCAGATTGCTTGAGAGTTGGACTTGTAGAGAAACAACAGGTACGTAGTGGAACATGCACAGAAATTGGGTTAGAACTGAATTAGGCATGTGGACATAAGGGGAGAAGTTTTCACAGACAAGTCTATTGTGTACTAGATAGACTCAGCATAATTTTTATAACATTAAAAAAATTTTAAATTCTTCCATTAATCCTTTGCAGTATCTATTACATTTCCCTTTATATATGCCTCTGTATTTTCCATACTTGGGGAGAATATAAATCTCTCCCTAAAGAGAGAGAGAGTCTAAAAGGAGATTGATGTTCCACCAAATCATGGGTGGTAGAAAAACTGGGTAAATGAACAACCCAATCAAACAACTATTTTGCAACACTAGTAGTCACTTTTCAGAGCAAAAGCTGGGAAGATAAACTGTTCTTCTCCCACCTCATCCCTTTTTAGTAGTAAATTATTCACAATAGTATAGTTATTTCATAAAACCAAAATTGTCTCTGAAGTCCAAAAGCTAATGTATGATAGAGAACAATGAAAATCTACCATATGGAACAGCATATCATCTGCATTGGGAGGGAAGTGTTTGCTTTGTGCTTCAAGCTCTTACAAATTTTCTGTGAATCTTTTCACAGCAGAGATAATTAAAGCTTTTCCCACCTTAATTTCAAATTTAGTCATTCTCTGGATTCCCACCTGGGCTACTGTCACGTTTTAGTGGGAATCATTACCAAACCTTTCATGCGTCTTCAAAATCTGCAGGATTGTGTTGTTTGTTGCTTGCTTACTTTCATCTATAGCAACAGGCAACAGGATTCTATTCTATTCTAGTCACACTCAAATTACTTGTGAGATCCTAGCTGATCACTGAAACTCTCAGAATCAGCATTAGGCTGGTTTGTTCTAATTGAAGTCAAGGGTCTGTTCTAGCTCTACAGTACTATCATTTGACTCATTCTTATTGCCTCCTCTTTTCTCACTTCTCTCTTCTCCTGTTCTCTCTCTCTCTCTCTCTCTCTCTCTCTCTCCCTCTCCTACAACCTCAACCAGGTTGTTCTTTTCCCATACTACTTTCTAGACCTGGACTAGTCTTATGAGTCTAGAACTCAACCTCTAGTTTCTGCAGATTAAATTCCATGGTCTCTGGCTAGCATACAGTCATGAAGCTCAGTTAATAAACTTCATTAAGCTGGGAAATTAGTGCTAAAGATATATGAATGAAATGGTCAAGTACATGGGTTTGAGATCAGAGGGACTTGGTTCTGAATTCTGGTTCATCCCATCTCTGGGACACCATCAGCCCCCTTCCTGTATCTCTAATCTATTAATCGTCACCTTAACAAGTCTCTTAAATAATTCCTCATTTATTTTCCTTTCCTAGTTCTAAAATTTCATATTTTCTTATCAGTTTCCTTTGTCCAAATGGATTTAGTCACTATGGTCATATTTGATTTATAAAAACACCCAAATCTCTTCTTTTTTTAAATGGGTGCATAATAATAATTAAACAGAATACTGGGTTTCATTGTGGCATGTTTCTACATGTGGGTAACATCTATGCCAGAACTCTTATCCTTATTGTCCCCTGAGCTTATATGATCCTGCCACCAACTTCTGTGTAGACAGACTCCTTCTTTTTTTTTTTTGTGGTACCAGGGATTGAACGCAGGGGCGTTTTACCTCCGCGCTACGCCCCCGGCCCTATTTTTTATACTTTATTTTGAAAACGGGTCTCACGAAGTTGTGGAGGGCCTCACTAAGGAGAGAGAGAGAGAGAGTGACAAGGAGAGAGAGAGAGAGAGAGACAGCTGAGGCTGGCCGCGAACCCGGATCCTCCGGTCTCTGCCTCCCAAAGTACTGGGATTACAAGCGTGCGCCACCACGCCCGGCTGACAGACTCCTTCTTATGTTTCAGATTCTAAGTTAAAATCTGCCTTTCCTGATCACCCTTTCTAGACACCATACAGTTTCCCAGCCAATGTTCCCCTCTAAAACAGCAGTCTGGTACTCTTATAGCATCTTTCTTAAGTAAAAATAGCAAAGCTAATGTGATTACCTCTTGGTTTGTCTTTACATAATACATCAAAAACTTCATGAGGAAATAAGTGTTCTGTCTATGAGACCCACCAATTTTCACCAGCACTGAACTTCTTAGCACACAGTGAAATTAAACATCTGTCCAGATAATAAATAATTACATGTGGTGGGCTTCATCCTCTTTACTGCATCTATAAATTGGGAAAAAATAAGCCTTATATCATAGTGACTTGAGGAGTCAAAGAGTTAATTTTCATTTGAAATGAAAACTTGGTAGGCTCTCAAAGAGTAAAGATCCTTCTTAAACTGATAATATCTAACAGATAAGATCAGTAGGTTCAATTTTACAGGTGTAGAAAGTAGAAGAGGCACCAGTGTGCATGTAACACACCCCTAAGTGGTTCCTCTCATGGCAACTTCTACATAGTCATTCCTATAATCAGAGCTCCTTAGCCCAAACCTCCAAGGTTAATTCCACAGAAAGCAATTCACAGGGTTTGGTCCATCTCATAGTTAGTTGTTCTGCTCATCCCTGCTCATAGGGACACTACCTGGCATATAAACCACTTGTTGGTAGTGCTTTTTTTGACAGTTAACTGCTTGTATCTTCTATTTCTTAGAATACCATACCCCACATATAGGTATAGGTAGAAACTTGCTCAATAAGACACCCGAAGCACAGGAAATTAAAATAAGAATTAATAAATGTGATGCATTAAATTAAAAAGTTTCTGCTCATCAAACGAAACCATCAAGAGTCTAAAGAGAGTGTTTATAGAATGGGAGAAGATCTTTGCCAGCTATTTCTCAGATAGAGGACTAATATCTAGAATATACAAAGTGCTTAAAAGACTTAGCACTAAAAAACAAATAACCCGATCAAGAAATTGGAAATTGAACTAAATTGACACTTCACAAAAGAAGAAGTACAAATGGCTAATAAATACAAGAAAAAATGTTCAACATCATTAGCAATCAGGGAGATGCAAATCAAAACTACACTGAGATTCCATCTAACCCCAATCAGAATGGCAATCATCAAGAAGTCAAACAATAATAAATGCTGGTTAGGATTTGGGGAACTAGGAATTCTTATACACTGTTGGTGAGATTGCAAATTAGTACAGCCTCTATGGAGATGAGTGTGGAGATATCTCAGTAAACTGATCCACTATATGATCCAGCTATACCACCCCTGGGTATCTTTGACTGAAATCAGAATATTATAGTTAATTATGCATATCCTTTTTATAGTAGCACAATTCATAATAGCCAAATTATGGAACCAACTTAGGTTTCCATCAAAAGATGAATGAATTACAAAATTATGGAATATACACACAATGGAATTCTACGCAGCAACCAAGAAGAACAAAATTATGTCATTTGCAGGAAAATGGATGGCAATAAATAAATGCACCAATAAAAGTATAAAAAAGAATATCATACCCCTTTCATGTATCTTCATTGCGTGTGCATGTCTGTGTGTGTGTGTGTGTGTGTGTGTGTTATTGGGGATTGAACTCAAGGGTATTCTACCTCTGAGTTATACCACCAACATTTTTAATATTTTTATTGGTGCATTGCACTCATACATCTTATTGAAGTTCAGGGTGATAAAGGCATACATGCACACAGTACTTTTTGAGCCCTCCTGCAGTTCCCACCCCACTCCCTCTCTCTCCCCACCTTCCCGTGCTCAGCACAGTGATTGGCTTTGATAAGTTTGTGTATGTACATCATGTCCATTGAGGTGTTTCCCTCTTCAAGACGTCTTCCTCCCTCCCATCTCCCTCAGTTAGTTCCCCTCCTTCACTCCACTAAGGTTTCTCTTCCTTTATCTGGAGTCTTTCCTCTGTCCCAATTCCTCCCTAGCTTCCACATATGAGTGAGAATATCTGACCTTTCACTTTTTGTGACTGACTAATCTCACTTAGCATAATATTCTCCAGTTCCATCCATTTCCCTGAGAATGATATCATTTTGTTCTTCCTTATGGCTGAGTAGAGTTCCACTGTGTACATATCCCATTGTTTTGTAATCCATTCATCAGTTGATGGACATCTCGGCTGGTCCCATAGTTTGACAGTTATGAATTTTGCAGCTATAAGTATAGATATGCATGCATTTCTATGGTAGTTTGGTTTCAGTTCTTTTGGGTAGATACCCAGGAGTGGTATAGCTGGGTCATATGGTAGGTTCATTTCCATTCTTCTGAGGATCTTCCACACTGTTTTCCAAAGTGGCTGCACTAATTTGTAATCCCACCAACAGTGTATGAGAGTTCTTACTTCTCCACATCCTCACTAGTATTTTCATTGTTTGACCCCAGATAGTTCAGTTGGTAGAGCATCAGATGACTTTTCTTTTAAATTTTGAATCAAGGTCTCACTAAATTTCTGCTTGCTGGCCTCAGACTGGCAATCCTCCTGTCTCAGCCTCCCAAATTCTGGGATTACAGGCATGCACCAACATACCTGGGGGTAACTTCATTTTTCAAATTTTTATTTTTATTGTTTTTATTTTAATGTACTTTTCTTGGTGCATTGTAATTATACATCATAATGAGTTATTTTACTCAGCCATAAAGAAGAACAAAATTTTGTCATTTGCAAGAAAATGGATGGAACTAGAGAATATTATGCTAAATGAGATTAGCCAGTCACAGAAAGTGAAGAGTTGTGTGTTTTCTTTCATATGTAGAAGCTAGAAAGAAATTGGAAAACAAAAGGGACTTCAGATAAATAAAAAGAGATACCAACAGAATGGTGCAATGGGGATTTGGGGAGGGGAAAAAGGAAAAAGGAAACAGTTCAAATAATGCTACGTAAATGTATGAAGTTGTCAGTAACTTCGTTTTTTTTTTTTTTTATGGTACCGGGGATTGAACCCAGGGGCGTTCTACCTCCGCGCTACGACCCCGGCCCTATTTTTTATACTTTATTTTGAAACCGGGTCTCACGAAGTTGCGGAGGGCCTCACTAAGGAGAAAGAGAGAGAGAGAGAGAGAGAGAGAGAGAGAGACAGGGAGAGAGAGAGAGAGAGAGCTGAGGCTGGCCGCGAACCCGGATCCTCCGGTTTCCGCCTCCTAAAGTACTGGGATTACAAGCGTGCGCCACCACGCCTGGCTCGTAACTTCGTTTTTAATCTTGGGCATGAGTATCTCTTTCTGATCTCATATTTTTCATCAATAAAGTTGGGATCATAATAATATTCCCATTTATTTTTACATAAGATTGTTGGAAAATAAAAACCTACCCTCTCACACATCGTTTATTTGATCCTAAGAAGCATTTTATCCACACAGAGCCTTAATTTCCACTTGTGCTTGGTGGAGCAACAATAATTATCTCTCATGTTTAGTCAAAACAAAACAATAGGGTCTGTGAAATAAAATTTAAAATTATTAAATATTTTTCTTGCTGCATGTATAATATAGAGGTGCTCCCAACCGTGGATGGTCATTCTCTTTGTCCTCCTAATAGTATCCTGAGAAAATACCAGATGTAAGTGCACTTCATGATTAAGTAGCACTTTTAAGCTGGTGTGAGTGATGTCCATGAAGACTTACTTGAGCAAAGGGTATATCCATGTGAGGTGGCACACATTGGCAGCTTCAGGGGTGTCGTATGGTGAATTAGAATAAGGGTAAGTGAAGCATTAAAGTAAGCTCTCTACCTGAAATCTAAAAGGAGATGTATTTTTGCTCAGCAGAGCCATTGGCCAGGTTGGTCCTCGTTTTCTTTTCTTCTTTTGTTTTTTTTTTTTCCTTCATCTATCCTTTCTAGTTCTTTGACATAGAAAATGACCTTGACAGAGTGAGCTATTTCCTAGAACTTTCCCATTGCTGAACGAGCATAGAGTAGCCTAATTTTTTATCCGTATCTCTTTTGAGAATTGGGTAATTAATGTTTGTAAATTAGCTAATTAGCATGACAAGATTTTCTCCTCAAAGGCTCTATAAAATACTAAGTAGTTTCTGAGGGAAAACATATCAGCCACACTTGGTAAGGAAGCAAGCACAAGAGACCTCCCCAGGAACCTGAACTCCTACATGTGCAGAGTCCTTCTAAGCAAGACATAGCACGAAGAACCCTGAAGTGCCTACTAGTTAGGTTAAGGAAAAATATCTTTGTCCTTCTCTAGGACAAACACAGTTTTTTTTTTTTTTCCTAACTGAAAATGTGTTTTCAATGACTGTTTATGCTTGGGTGTTAGAAAAGAGGCCCTCCAATCGACAAAGTCTAATAGAAATAGGAAGGGCTTCGATTGCGCATTGCTGAGAATAACGCTGAGGTGTGCACTTTCAGTATCATCATTTATTTTAGAGATAACCACGTAAGCGTGCTGAGAACTGTAGTTTGCTCCTCCTGCCAGGAGTACAAAATATACATGGAAGTGTAGGGTGGATGAGTCAATGAAAACCTAGAGTATTAACACACAAGATCCCAGTCAGTGTAAATGATCAGTTTCTCATTAAAGTCACCACTGAATGGACGTCCCAATTTCTCACTGAAAACTAACTTTTTACCTTAATAAATTGAACTTTGATGTGTTTATTGGGAAAACAATGCAATGCCAACAATGTTTACCTCTTGCTTTATGAGGATTAAATGAATAAAATACAGATTGTCTGACATAGAAAATTCACAGTAAATCTGAGTTCAAGTTGGGTGTGGTAGCACATGCCTTTAATTCCACTACTTGGGAAGCTGAAAAAGGAAGATTGCAGGTTTGAGGACAGCCTCAGCAACTTACCAAGACCCTGCTTCAAAAATAAAATATGAGCTGGGCGTGGTGGCGCACGCTTGTAATCCCAGTACTTTGGGAGGCGGAGACCGGAGGATCCGGGTTCGCAGCCAGCCTCAGCTATCTCGCTCTCTCTCTCTCTCTCTCTTTCTCTCCCCCCCCCAATCTCTCTCTCTCTCTACCTAGTGAGGCCCTCCGCAACTTTGTGAGACCCAGTTTCAAAATAAGATATAAAAAAATAGAGAACGCCCCTAGCTTCAATCCCTGGTACCGCAAAATAAATAAATAAATAAATAAATAAATAAATAAATAAATAAATAAAATATGAAGTAGGGATGAGATGTAGCTCAGAGGTAGAATGCCTCTGAATTCAACCTCCAGTACCAAATATGTGTGTGTATGTATGTGTGCTTGTGTGGTGTGTATATATAATATATATACATATATATACAACTCATATGAGATAGATATACTGTAGACTTCAGTCTCTCTTTATGGCATGAAGGGCTTATCTAACCACCAAAAAGTTAAATTCCAGGGACAGAATAATGGTCTCAAATCTGCACAATGTTCTATTTGAGTCAATTTCTGGAAATAAATCACTATAGTTCATTTACCTTGTTTTTAGAAGGCTGATTCTGAGTAGGCAAGCAGCAGAAACTAAGTTCCTTATTCAGGATTCAGAATTCCAATATCCAACGTTTATTTTACTACATTTTATTTTCAGGACAAGGAGTACACATAGATTCAAATGTAAAATAGATGAAATAACGTGTCATATAACTTTAGGAAACTGGTAGTTTCTTTCCTTTATTTTTTTCCTGCCTTCTTCCTTAGGCTATATCTCAAACTTAAGATTCAGTTTGTTTATTTAAGAAATCACTGTCAGGAAAAGTTATATAACCAAGAGATCAAGGTACATGTCTACCGCATTAGAGAGACTCAAAGAAAATCTGTAGCAGCATACCTTATTAAATCAGTGGCACATCAACATTAACCTCCAGAGGAGACAAGCACAGGGTGTAGAAAACAAGGACTATGGCTTAAAGCACAAGATAGTTCTGACATGGGTTTCAGTAAACCTGAAAATTTATTTTCCAGCACAGCCAAAGTAAATGTATACAAAGGAATGCTGTCTGCTCAGGGGCAGAAGTTCTGTAGGCGTTTATTTGGCTGGCATCTTTGGTTTGGGATGATCTTCAAAAATTAGAGGTAATGGAAAAGTGATAGAGATCTATCTATCTGGGGAGTTTCCACTGTCCTACCATTGACAATGATTTTGACTTGAGCAGGTTACTTCAGACATCTGAACCTCAATGATCTATCTAGGAATGAATATGAGCAGGGGTAAATTTGGTTGAGGGCAGTAAAGCAATGTTTAAGTGTAATAAAATTATATATTTTGTTTGGAGAGTACGGGGAACACCCACAAACTTGCTGCCTGGAGAAGTGGGGTGAATTTGATGATGGAGTATCTAGTGTGGAGACATAATTGTGTCATTTTAATCGATATCCTCTACCTTCCATGAAGCTCTATGTATCAAACTTCATTTTTAGAGGAAAGATGTATATAGACAAACCCAAACAGATTTCTTCCAGAGTTTGAATTTCCCTTTTAAACTTTTTGGGATCAAGATGTGTTTTATTTTTAAAAACTTTCTGAGCCTAGTTTGAATGTTCTTGTTAATTCTGATGCTGTGATCATTCAGTTATTCAAGACTAGAGAACAATTTCAATATTTTGCCTTGAAATATTTGTTGCTGGATTATATACTTTATCTTTGTTAGATATGAAGCAAATAAATAGACTGTAAAACCTATCCACCTTAAAAACTACACACAGAGCTCTATATTTTGACCATAGAATTTATTTCTATAATATTAACCAATTTAGTTCGGCGTGGTGGCACATGTTTATAATCCCAGTACTTCGGAGGCTGAGACAGGAGGATCACAAGTTTTTGACCAGCCTTAGCAACTAAGTGAGGCCTTCCACAAATTATTGAGACTCTATTTCAAAATAAAAAATAAAATAGGGCTAGGGGTGTAGCTCAGAGATAGAATGCCCTTGGATTCAATCCCTAGTACCACAAAAAGAAAAAAAAATATGAGCCAGTTTGAATTATTCAGATGCCTGTCCCTTCCATGGGTATTAGTAATTCAGAGTTAATCAATTTCTGTTTGTTAGATTAAAATGCAAAAAACACTTGATATTTTTATGTTTTTATCTTCGGTTCTCATTATTTCATACTAGAAATTCCAATTTGACAAATAAATATATTATTCAGATAAGCAGTTCTAAACTTAATTTTTGTTTTTTGCTTTGGAGTTTTTGTTTGTTTGCTTATTTGGGTGTCAGGGATAGAACCCAGAGGCATTCTCCCTCTTAACTACACCCCCAGCCCTTTTCAGTTTTTAATTTGAAACAAGGTCTTGCGTTGTTGAGGCTGGCCTCGAACCTGTTATCCTCCTATCTCTGCCTCCCAAGTACTGGGATTACAGGCATACACCACCATGCCTGACCTATAGGACATAATTTTTTAAAGTACTTTTGAGAATAAAATATTATTCAGAGGTAAAATTCATGAATTCAATATTATTTTTATCTCAAGTATTGACATTAGCTGTCAATCTTTAATCTCCATATATCACAATGAACGGCTGTGCATGGTTAATTTCAAAAATAGACTAACATGGAAAGAGGCATCTTAGTACCCTAAAAACAGTAGAAGAGGAAAAACTAGACTTTAGCATATTGGCATGAACACAACATTAAGTCATTTAGGTGACTAGAAAAATAACCAGACAGAATGATTTAATGAAGATAAGATATCACATAGGACACGCAATTGAAATAGGACAGGGGAATGCTATTTATTTGACTTTTAAACATATTGAAATCCATTATATTGGATTTAGATCAAGGACCAGGAAATGGAATTGCAGGTTCCTACAGACGCTGAGTGAGACAAGGCCGTGGTTTTGCGATTTGCAGTTGTTTCCTGGATGGATGGTCGTCTGCTTTCCCTCATTGGACACAGCCTCTCCTTCCAGCTGCTGATCCCCAATGCACCAAGATATGCTACTCAGGAGGGCTGCATCTTGTATATTTAAGACCCGGAGCCGATCACGTTTTAACAAATGTATTTTCAGGTAATGAAGTAAGTGATGAAAATGGACAGGAAAAAATATTAGTGAAAATATTATTTTATAAACATTATATACATACATACATATAATATTCCTACCAGTATAAATAAGTAAAACATTACAATTCAAAAAAGGGGAAAATGATTCATACTTCTGCAGATTTGTCACTGAGTGAATCAAAACGATCTTCACCACTTATGAGCAGTAGCCAATGTCACCAGATCTGTCAACTGTCACTCTGTCACTCGGCCTCTCGTTATAGATCATCAGAAAATTAGAAAAATTTTCCTTCTTTTTTTCTTTCTTTCTTTCTCTCCCTCTCTCTCTCTCTCTCTCTCTCTCTCTCTCTCTCTCTCTCTCTTTCTTCTTTTTTTCCTGGGATGGGTCTTGCTAAATTGGAACTTGTGATCCCCTTGCCTCAGCCTTCAAGTTGCTGGTATTACAGGCACATGCCACCACTCCCACTTTGGAAAACATTTTCTTAATTTTATTCTGAAAGGTTTCTTTTACGTGTACATATGCATATGTAATGAGTGGGAGAGGGAAAAGGAGAGAGAGAGAAAGGGAGAGAGTAAGATAGAAATTGACAACAAATCCCATTTAAAAATAAATTCTGGAAATTTAAATTCTTACTGTGTCTTTATAATATATACCAGAAGCTTTCTTTACAGTCAAAAGTTTATAAGGAGAATTAAAAACTGCAGGTGGTTACCTGGAATGATAGAACTCAACTAACTCAAGATACATTTCTATGCCATTATAATCACTGAGCTATCATTGTTTATGTTGAACCGTTTAATTAAAAAAAACCATATAGTTCTAGTAGTGATCTTGGATTTCATTCTTCCTCTCTTTTTTATAATTTACAGTATATCAAGAATAAAAATGAGCCTAACCACTTGGCAGAAAATTCTGTGAAAGAATGAGCGATGAGGTGCAAAAACTTTTTTTCAGGACATTAGCTGTTCTTAATGCATTTTAACACATTCTATACATTTTAGGCATATTGTGATTCTTATTAATGCTAATTCATAATAACTTTTGAAGAGGATATAAAGATTGTATCATTACTTATTACAGATGTTATTAGCACAAATACAAATACTATCTTCCTGAGAATTTTTGTTTTGCTTATTGTATGGAGAATTTAACGTTTAAAATGTATATTTATGAAAAACATACATAGTGATCTAAAATATAGACAATTGCAGGGTAATAGAGAATAATGATAATAATGGGGTCATCCACAATCCTCCTCCTCTTTCCCTTCCCAGAGAAAACTGTTGTTAACATTTTGAGATAGGGAAAGCTTTTCTAAGAGATATTAGGCTTAAAGATCCAAACAAAGCCCAGAGCCACAGTCATTCTTTTCTTAGAGAGACGTTTACCCTGATTGTTCATATTCACATAGGACGTTCCGAGCATCATAATGGTTCAGCAGGATGTGAGAAATGCCAATGAAATGAACTGAAATTTGTTCACCGAACAATAAGTACAGGGAAATAATGCCTTTCTTTTGTATTCTCTGAAAATTGTGTTAAAAAAAAAAACCCTCACCATGAGACACTATAGGAAATACCTCTGCTAGAAGACAGCATTGTTCAGTGGAAAGGGCAGAGAAGAGAAATTCAGGTGAACCGAGAGCTTTATGCGACTCCAGCCAAAGCCCTGGAGAATGCTGAAGTTGAAAACGCTCATACTGGACAAACCCACCTTCTCAATATAAAGATGAGAAAACTTATGACTCAGAAACAAGGACCAACCTCCCTAAACTCTGACAGAGTGGGACTGTAACAGGTAGACAGCCTCAGTGCCTGGGTCTCTTAATTCCTTCTGTTAAAAGAACTGACAATAAAGGTAGATTGAAGAGTGTAGCACAGCACTATGCCATGTGGTCTGCAGAATATAGGTCCTGGAAAGGACTGAGCTGGCCCAGTGTGTGCCTTAGTTTTGCCTGGAGAAGAGAACAAGTACACCTTCAGAATCAATGTCATGTGAACAAACAGCCATCCCCAGGGACTCAAGTGAATATATAGAATTCATGGTAAAGGTAGAATGCTTATTAGAGTTATTGTAAAAATCTTAGTGGTCACAATTTTTATATGATAATGTCCAAATTAAAAGTCTTCACATCTGTCTATCTCCAAGAATATTTTGAGTGTTTTCCCCATTTCTAATTTAAAATAATACAGCTTGATATCTAGATCCAGTAAAAATTAATGTTGGCAACTTGTCTTCCCACAGTATAGAAGTTCTAATATTAATTGTTGCTTACTGAATATTCATTATTAAATGAACACATTCAATAGCGCTCTCTTTCTATGAAGTGGAAGGAGAGCGCTATTGAATTAAAATATATGTATGTATATTGTAAGTATATATATATATATATATATATAATAACTTAAAAATAAAAGAGACATTGATATCATCATTATGTATTTTTTTGGTGGAACTGGGGATTGAGTCCAGGGGAACCTACCTCTGACCTACACCCCTAGCCCTATTTTATTTTTTACTTTGGAATAGGATTTAAATTTCTGAGAGTCTCAATAAGTTGATCCTCCTGTCTCAGCCACACAAGTACTAAGATTACAGGCTTGTACCACCATGTCTGGCCATTATGCATCTTTATAGACTATTTTAATAAAAGTTTTATATTGCAACTAACCAGCCATCTCACAAATATAAGATTTTATTATATTTACTTGAGACTGATGAAATCAATTTTAGTTTTAATTATAGCATACCAAACCCCTCTCATTCATTTTAAAATTTACTATAAATGTGCTATTAATACTCATGATTGATTTAAAGTTATACAAATAATATTAATTATATTACTTGTTAAATTCAACCATGAAGAATTCTACTAAAAACTGGGCGTAGTGGTGCACGCTTGTAATCCCAGTACTTGGGAGGCTGAGACAGGAGGATCTCAGGTTTATGGCCAGCCTCAGCTACTTAGTGAGACCCTGTTACAAAACAATGAATTAAAAATAGGGCTGGGGGTGTATATGGCTCAGAGGTAGAATTCCCATGGGTTCAATCCCTAGTACCGCAAAAAAACGTATTCTACTAAAAACAAAACTATGTTTCCTAAAATAGTTTCATATTGGTGTTAACTTTTACTGGGTTTCCAAGACTTTCAGATGGTACAACTATAAAATTAGATATTCAGTTATTCATTACAGACTTTAATGCATTTTTAAAAATAAGGTATAAAATTTTCAAGTAGATTTAGGTAAAATATATGATTAAGCACTTAGCAATTGATATAACATAATAATATTTGTTTTTAATCCCATGTATTTATGATAGCCTTAAGTATCCCTCCCCTTCTCCACTTATGTGACATCATAATATTATTAAATTGTCCTGCTAAAAGAGATGCCACTATTTTATAAACATTAATGTCATTTCATGGATACTATAACTGTTGGAATTTCAGACTCTCTTTCAGGACTTGTTCCCTTTAGCAATAGTTTCTCGGGATTAGAATAGATACTAATAATGATGGGGAAAGTGCTTTATTGAACCTGATGGTGCTTGTGACATATTAACTCATTGCATTATATAATAAGCAATTGTTCATTGTATAGCCCATACAGGCAGGGGCAATGCAATACCAAAAAATGTTTTCAAGTGGGCATGGTGGTGCATGCCTGTAATCCCAGTCAGTATTTGGGGGCTGAGCCAGGCGTGGTGGCGCACGCTTGTAATCCCAGTACTTTGGGAGGCGGAGACCGGAGGATCCCGGTTTGCGGCCAGCCTCAGCTCTCTCTCTCTCTCTCTCTCCCTGTCTCTCTCTCTCTCTCTCTCTCCTTAGTGAGGTCCTCCGAAACTTCGTGAGACCCGGTTTCAAAATAAAGTATAAAAAAAAATAGGGCCGGGGGCGTAGTGCGGAGGTAGAACGCCCCTGCGTTCAATCCCTGGTACCACAGGAAAAATAAAATAAAATAAAGTATTTGGGGGCTGAGACAAAAGAATCACAGGTTTGATGCCACCCTCAGTAAACTGGCAGGATGCACAGTGAATTAGTGATACCCTGTTTTAAAATTTAAAAATTAAAAAGGGCTAGGGGTGTAGCTCAGGGGTTTGAATGTCTCTGACTTCAATCCCCAATACCAAAACAAAACAAAACATTTTTAGTCATCCAGAAGGCTGCAAACCAATTGAAGAAAGGGAAAATAGCATTTTAAGAGTAAAATATCAGTGACATCTGAATATAAATCATGAAAGTGAATCCTTAACTCTATATTTAATAAACAGAAATCTGTTGCAATGTACTTGTACTTTCTGCTAGTGCAGAAAAAATGCCATGATGCATGTGTTGATGTCTGTGCCTCTAAAGATCTTTCAGTCTCTCAGTTATTCAGCTCCTTGAGACACATTATGCTCTTGGGAATCCAACTGAAGAAGAAATGTTTTCACTGACTACTCCTTCCAAGTGGAACATTCAGTTATCCATTGATCCCTGCATCTATTTTCATGTCTCCTTCCTTTCCCAGTGATCCAATGAGGAGTATGGACATCTTAATAAATTTCAATTTTGGATTTACAGTCTTATCTACATTTTTACATGTTTTCTAATCATGTCTTAATATTAATAAAAATAAATACGTGCCCAACTAAAATGAAATTTTAAAGAGTGGTGGGAATTAATGTTCACTTCCACTCTTGGCTTAATTGTAGGCCAGTCTCCTCACTCTCTCACAATGGTTGTCTAGTCACTGGGGGCAGCATGATGTTCTCAATCCAATTGACATTTCATAGGATGGCAACTGCTCTCACAGAGTGTGTCAATTTGCTTCAGAAATAGCATGCTGTAAATTTTAATCTAAGGTTGGAAACACTGGAGGACAATGGTTATCATCATGATACTTCAATAAGGTCTTAAATGGCGACATGCCAATCCACCCTCTTTGGGAGGACAGTCTCTATGAATTCACATGGGAACATTTATGTTGAACATCTACTTTTTCCTACACGTGGGGTTAAGTAATAAGACATGCCATATCTGTGCTTTCATAAGTCTCTTTCTGAGCATGCATATGGGGTTTTTATGAATTTCTCTCTTAGGTGTTTGATTCCAATGGGGGATTGCTTTGTCCTTGAGAGAGTGAGTTAAGATCTGTATTTCCATCCCAGTACCTCTCTGTAGCATAGTGGTTATGTGAAAGAATTCTGAAGCAGATGTTCCTGCATTTCAGATCCTGTTTTAGCATCTTATTATTAGAAAACCTTGGGCACATTATTGAATTTTTCTGGCCCTTGGCTTAATAAATTATAAAGTGGGAATTAAATAAGCAATCAATACCATGGATTGAACTGAGGGGGTACTCTACCACTGAGCTACATTCTCAGGTCCCTTTTTAAAATATTTTTGAAACAGATTCTTCCTAGGCTGGCCTTGGACTTGCTATCCTCCTACCTCAGCCTCCATAGTAGCTGGGATTACAGGCATGTGCCACTGCACCCCCACCAAATTTACCATATGCTTTTATTGCTTTACATGGTACATAGTATATACTCCAAAAAATCAATATATTATGTGTCATTATAATTTTTGTTTTCTGTGAATGGACATCTATATTTTAGATGAAATTACTTAGGTAAATTCAACTACAGTCTGTATAACTATCCTATGACACTACAAAGACTCACTCTGAAATTTCTATTGGACATCTTTTATAATGAATATTAGAAAAATATATGATCATAAAGAATATAAATGCAAAAATATCCATACATCTATCACTCAGAGTTAACAAATACCAGCCTTTCCTTTTTCCCTAGCAATTCTTTTTTCGTTTTATTGATAGAGTAAAGCGTTAAAGATAATGTTGATATCTACTTTTTTCTGTTCATAGCCAATTGTTCTCAAGCCCAAAAATAAATTACTGCAGTGTATTTGGGATTTGATGTATGCACCCCATTTTAAATTATTTTCTATGTACATAGTTATAAAATATATACCTACACAGTTTTATTTATTTATTTTTGTGGTACTGGGGATGGGACCCAGGGCCATCCTACCTCTAAGCTATACCCCTAGCCCTATTATATTCTTTTATTTTGAAACAGGGTTTCCCTGAGGTGCAGAGGCTGGCCAATAACCTGTTGTCCTCCTACCTCAGCCTCCCAAGTACTGGGATTACAAAAGTGTGCCACCACTCCTGGCTTATCTATACAGTTTTAATTGATAAAAATTAAATTGTAAGAAAATATATCAATGTCCTCTTGTCACTAAACAATCCTTTTTACTTTAATTTTTGTACAGTACATATAATATCATGATAAATTTCCCTCTGCAAGTGTATGTATACACAGATTTTTCAAGATTTCCTACCTAGAAGTGGAAGGCTATATAACAGAATACATGTATTTTAAACTTTTGTTAATCAGCTAAATCACTCTCAAATGAAGCATAAATTTATGGCTATACTTCTTCACTGACCTTGGAATTGAAAGATTATTTTTACTTCAACAATATTTCTCAATAAGACCCCCAAAGCTCAAGAAATTAAAACAAGAATTAATAAATGGGATGGCATTAAATTAAAAAGTTTCTGTGCAGCAAAGGAAACTGCCAAGAGTCTAAAGAGAAAATGTACAGAATGGAAGAAGATCTTTGGCAGCTACTCCTCTGATAGAGGACTAATATCTAGAATATACAAAGAACTTAAAAGTCTTAACACTAAAAAAAATTAAGAAATGGGCAATTGAATAAAATAAACACTTCATAACAGAAGAAATACAAATGGCCAATAAATATATGAAAAATATTCAACATCATTAGCAATCAGGGCTATACAAATCAAAACTACACTGAGATTCCATCTAACCCCAATCAGAATGGCAATCATCAAGAAGTCAAACAACAATAAATGCTGATGAGGATGTGGAGAAATAGAAACTGTTATACACTGTTGGTGGGATTGCAAATTATTGTAGCTTCTATGGAGGTTAGTGTGGAGATTCCTCAGAAAACTAGGCATGGAACCACTTTAACGGCCAGCTATACCACTTCTGGGTATTTGCCCAAAGGAATTGAAATCAGAATATTACAGAATATTATATACATGTCCCTGTATATAGCAGCACAATTCACAATAGCCAAATCATGGAACCAACCTAGGTGTCCATCAAGAGACGAATGGATTAAAAAATTATGGGATACACACAATGGAATTCTAATCAGCAATAAAGAACAAAACTACGCCATTTGCAGGCAAATGGATGGACCTGGAGAACATTATGTTAAATGAGATTAGTCAGTCACAGAAAGTGAAGGGTCATGTGTTGTATCTCATATGTGGAAGCTAGGGAGTAGTCAGGATACAAGAAAAACTTTAGATAAAGGAGGAGAAATTCCAGTGGAGTCTAGGGGAAGTTGGGGGTGGGGGGAAGACTTGATGAAGGAAACATTTTTATTGACATATACACATATAAGATTATCAATGCTAATCTCAATGTCAGGTTTGGGGAAGGGGAAGGAGTGGAGAGGGAGCTGGGAAGAGGCTCACCAAGCGCTGTGTGCATTTATGCCCCTCCCACTATACTGGTAAACTACAATGTCCCAATAAAAGTATACTAAAAATTAACAAGAGAATAATGTAATGAAAGTATGTACCATAATTACTAGTAAAGTTGTACAATATTTCATATATTTCATTATTATATTTAATATCAATTTGGTGCTCTAATAGTTACTTTTGCCCATTTTTTCAATTTTGCATTTTTCATTTAATGAATAATTCTTATTTCATTTAATGAATATTTATCAAATAGCAAATAAGTGTAAGGCACTATGCTAGATGTGGAAGATACAATTAGTTTATATGCATTTTTCTGACCTCCAAAGGCTTACACTCTAGTGAAGGAGACAAATCACACATAGAACAGTGTAAGATACACAGTAGATTTATATAAAGGCTAAAAGAGAGTATTTTTAAATGTCAGGTACTGGGAATTTTTCAACAGGTGAGGATATGGAAAAGCCTGTGGAAAGATAGCAGCGTAAGCAAATAGGTTTTATTTCTCTATTTTGCATTTTTAAAAGTTGATTATATGGAATCCTTAACATAATATAAAAACTAAATATTTCTTTTAATTTCCCACAAAGGATGTTACTCAAATTTGTTATGGTGTCCTAGCAGTTCCAATTTTTACAAAGTCTAATTTTTTAGGAGTATTAATTTAGGTGTCTTTTCTGAGGGATTTTTTCTTACCTAAACACACACACACACACACACACACACACACACACACTCTCTCTCTCTCTCTCTCTCTCTC